>JARJLU010018155.1:0-43034 GCA_030272975.1 Sparidentex hasta
AGGTCAGCCAAATTTGATAATTTGGATAAAATAATTTCAAAATTTATATGGCAGAGCACCCAAGAATTCGACTTAAAACCTTACAGTTGCCCAAGCTGAATGGAGGCCTCAAACTCCCAAATCTAAAATAATAATTTTGGGCTGCACAGATGAAGCTTCTGGTAGTGTGGATTAGAGCTGTCAACAAATGTTCTAAATTTTAATGTATATTCGAATATTAAAAAAAAGTGAGCGCACGGCATGACGAATCAGGAACAGGTCACAGGAGTCACACAAGCACAGCGTCACTCACCACTGAAAGTGAGACGCAACAAAAACCGTGGCAGATGCAGATGACAGAAAGAAAAACATAATGGCGGGCTGCAGGGAGTCTTGTCAAGAATTGGAACCGAGGCACAGTATCCCGAAAATACATATAAAAGTAGTTATGTCCTGTTGTATTAGTTTGTCCTCCTGTTACTTTTTCAAAATTATTTTTATTGAATTTTCCTTGAACGCATGTTTATAACAGGATATAAGGATTTAATCCAATACATCAAAAAAAAAATTAATAAAGTTAAATAAGTAAATACAAAAGTAACAACAATACCAAGATTATATAGAATCAAAATATACCAAAACAATGCAATTAGAATAAAATAAATGAAAAAAAAGTTTCCATTAGAAAAGCCTGGAGCAGCATCGTTTCTTGAGGATGAGCCTCTGTGCACTGACCTGCTAACTGGCCTTCCGTTCTGACTGTGAGAATTCAGACACAACCGGTTTCCAGGGGACCAAGTCAGGTAACATCTGACTTTGTATTCCCTAGAAACGACAGTGACGGAAGAAGTTGCCACCATCAATACTTCAGGAAGTCATTGGTTAGTGGGGAAAATATATCTAGAAGTTGGTTGGTATTCATTTTGTGTTTCTTGTTGAAAGTGTAGTAGAATTATTATACTCTCTTAATTGTGTTATTGTACTTGTGTGATGAAGGATTTGTGCAATTTAGAAATTTGATTCGCTATTTTATTTATATTTCATTCTATTATACTAGTTCTTTTGATTGTTGGTACCTATTTGTATTTATGATTGTATATATGTTTTATTGTAGCCGTTACTGTGTATGTTGGGCCAAAATTCCAATAACTTTATTAAATAAGTTATTTTGAGGGGTTTTTTTCTGTCCATTTTTCGGAGGGAGGGGCTGGAGGTGAGGTTCGCCCAGGGCGTCATGAAAGCTAGAACAGCCACTGGACATGAGTGCTAATTTCAACATACCTGTCCCTCTCGGAAGCACAGTATGGTTATAGTATTCTTTTCGAGACGACAATCTTGCTCATGTAGTTGACGAATGAGACAAGTTTCACTGTGAGGAGATCTGGGTCCTTCTGAGCCATTGTGGTGCGATGTCGCAATGCGAAGCTATTTCGGTTTAAAGACTTTTGAGGTCAACCCCTGCTAGCCAGAAATCGCGCACCTCTATCATTCACTGTAGGGTAGATTTCCAGAGCCTTGTTTCGGATCATTTTTCTTGACACTCAGAGAGTTTTGTGTCCAACTCCTCACTAACCTTTTTTCTCCCGTCTCCTGGTAGTCTTGCTCTCTTTTTGTTTGCTGCCGCTAGATCCATTTTCTGCTTTTTACAGTATCTTATTCTTTTCGGGTCAGTGTTAAAATGCTTAGCAGCTTGCACCCCAGAGTGCTCTGCAGCATATTTAAGCACGTTCTCTTTTAACTTGATCTCAAATTTTCGTCTCCTCTTTGGCTCCTCAGCTGCCATGGTAAACAACGTTAGCCTACCGGTGACTGAAGTCTCTAGTCAAGAGCGAGGTGATTGACATGACCAGGGTACCGTAGCTATGGCTTAAGTTCATTAGCAAACATTGCCCCCCTTGTGGTACTTGCATGTTACCATCACAAGTATAATGTTGAGGCCTGCCCAGAAAGACGTTGGTTCTAATAATAGCCCCAGCCCCTTTTAGAGACTGGCCTTTATGTACCTCCGCTGACAGTGAGACCGGCAAATGTTAGAGACCTGGCTGCTAATTGAATACAGGCCAATATTAGCGGATTTATGGTGCGTGTGTGTGTGTGTGTGTGTGTGTGTGTGTGTGTGTGTGTGTGTGTGTGTGTGTGTGTGTGTGTGTAGAAGCAGTATTGAAATTATAGTCACATTATTCCAATACTTGCCAGGGTTCTTGGCTTGTGCTACTGTTGTTCACTCTCCGTACAGCTCAGCACTGGTGTAAATACTGGAATGTCAAGCTGAGAATAATGTGCAGACTGGAAAAGTAGAGCCACACAATGGTTACACAGCACTGATCCAGCTACACATGTACAGCTGTGATGGGCCAGATCTACAGGGACTGAATCCTTCAGCCCCACCTGTAACAAGATGTTAAAAATGTTAAAACAATATTAAAAAGAATAGCACAACTGATTTTTCATATATTTATATGGACTAATTGCACAAGTAGGATACCATTTATTTTTGTACACTGTTAGTAAAAACTTAACTGTTTTCTTGTAAACACTGTTCTTAAAGGAATTAAAAATCTCTCTCTTTTGATGTTGTCAGTGGTGTAGACCATTTGATTTTCAGATACACTCAGTGTTCCCACTTAAAGTACCAAGATTGCAGAATACCAACCTAAACTCAGCAGGTTTACATAAACTTGTATATATATCTTTACCTAGCTGGGATGTTCAGCATATCTGGAAAAGCAAACTGTACTACACCACTGGTTGTTGTAAGTGAAAATATAGTAGTAACGTAGCATACATTGATCGTTTTTAATGTGAATGGGGAAGATGGCCGATCACATGAACATGGTTAACCTAGAGCAAAGAACCAAAAGAACATGATTAACCCAGGAATATGGGTAACCATCTTAACGCTATCTTAAAGCTACACTCATCCTGCACTTAAACTGTGAGGTGGTTTTGATCTGTCCATTGACGGATGACATAACGCCCTCACACACACTACACACTTCACTGGATTTGTGGAGGTTGTTCACGTAAATCTTCGGGAGGCCTTGCAGACATGGTCAAAATCAAAGTAACAATGGAGTGAATGGAAATGATCGAGTGTACACTCAAGGGGGCAGAAGTAGAACTCGTTGGTTACCTGCACGTAGCCTATTAGCTTAAAAAATTAAGTCTGTTTTGTCCGCAGGTTGAACGTCCATCTTTCTCTATTGAGAGCCTAAGGAGACACACAGGAGACTCAAAGATGGACAGCCTCTCATCAAAAGGTAAACTTCTTCAGTTTCTAAGTTCTCAGACCAGTCGCATCTAAATTATTTCTGACACTCAGATGGTGGTGCACATTTCCCTTGCTCATGTACAAATGAGATACTGTGCAAAACACTTGTCACAGTGCTGCAACACAAAATGTTTTGGCATGTTTCTGGTTGATTTATCACATGATTAAAAATAAGAAAAAAACTGCTGAAAGAGAAGTTCAAAGCCGACTTATTTTTACACCCTTCCAGACCTGTCCAATCACTGAAAAATGACTGAAGATTAGGGTTAGGCCCTAAAGCTGATCCCAGACAGCCTGAGAATTTTTGCCTGTTTTTTTGTGTGATCTTATTTGTGACAGACTGGATACTGTGTGCCACATCTTGCACTACATAGTTCATTTCCAGGTACCATCCAGGAGATGCCCCGTGTTGAAACCATAGAAATAAAACATTATTTTGTTGAATCCTGTTGATGTGATAGGGCTCCAGAATGTCTTTTTTTGCAGTTTACTGATCATAGTGCAGTACTAAAATCGCAGTGCAGCACAGTGTGTCTCTCCTGATGGCTACTCATATTGGCTGTAATTTGATTTGTAAGAATCCACCGCTCCCAGATCAATACATCCAATCAGAGCAAAGGGAAGTGTCTGAGAAGTGTCAATCACTCTCACACATACGCTGCTGGCAGCCCCCCTCCCACGAGCAGCGCATACTGGGCAGTGTACCCTCCCCTGCACAGGCGCAGTGCCTGCTCTTTCCTGGTCAGATACATTCAAGCCCAAACTGTAAACAGTAGCGTAGAACAGACAACAACAACAGAGACAAAAAATGCCCCACCATTGCCAGCGTTAAAGAGAAGAAATAAGAAGACTGACAAAGAAAAGCAGTGTAAAAAGAAAGAACTGAACCGTGCCAGAGAGAAAACAAGGATTAATATGGGAGCGTCATTTCAGAGGTGGAGGGAGCTGCGGGATTTGTAAGGACTCAAGAGCGACGCAGAGTTAGCTGCTTTTCTACTGGACAAGGACCGCTGCTTGATATATGTTTCACTCTGTGTTTTAACCACAAGGCTATGGTGGCTGCAGTTACAGTAATACTCGTAATAGTGCCTATCACCATATCTATCAAGCTTGTTAGCTACTGTACAAACTTCGGTGTTTAGCTTTGTCTTTATGGCTACTGGTTAGCAAAGTGTCTTTCAGTTGACCGGTTGTAATAACGTTAGTTTGTGTCCTGTACGCTCTGAAGTAGGGATGCACCAATTGCCATTTTTTGGGCTGATTACGATTTGATGGAGTTTTAGCCGATTCTGATTTCTTTTTTCAAACCACTTTACAGCACAGAGAGATTAATTTTCTGTCTTTTCTTTAATAGAACATTTTAACATAGACATACAATCAACTTTTCATGTCTGTTAAAAGAAATGGAACAGGTGAACAGACAAATTCTTCAAGTCTGACTTAAGGTGCAGTATCAAAATATTATGCTTCCAAGTGTGGAACATTAACACACTACTGCATGCACTGTAATTGTATAAAATAGCCCTTCATAAATTATGGTGTGGGAAATTCACACACACATCTTAAATGTGCAGTGTTATGGAACAATCATTTCCTTCAGTTCACATCCAATATCCAACTAAAAATACAAAAACAATTGTCATGATGCATTTGAACATGCTGCCATGGAACATATTTTTCATATCTGGAAATATGTATGACATTTTTTTAACAGCTAATTGCTAGAAAAAATAACATACATTTTGGTGTGGCAAATTCCCGTCTTAAAAGTGCAGTGTTATGTAATAGCCATTCTTCTTTTCACATCAAACTCAAAAGACATATTTGGAAAACTAAACTTCTGTCAGCAAAACAGACGTAAGAGATAATGGCAATAAAAGAATATATTAATAACAAAAGAAAATTAAATAAATGTAGCCTGGCAGCATAAAGATATTTCTCAAAACACACACAGTTGCAATCACTTGTACATCAATGGCAGGTTTTTCTTTGAAAACAGAAGCATTTCTGCCTTGTCACCAGTCTGTTTCTTTTCTCATCTGTTACGTTTCCAGGCAGGCTAAACAAGCGCTCACTGTCAACTCTTGCACATGGTGCAGAGAGGTAAGCCCAGGCACGTGGACCAAGCGCAGGGAAACAATCGTTGTTGATCCTCCAGTAGTTCACTGCAACGTCACTTCTACTAATGGGCACTTCTGTCAGGTAGCTCTGTACCTGCACAAGGGGCCAGACAGCTGTTGCTCGAACAGTACATGACAAACTCCATATTCGTCATTTACTGGCAGATGCTTCCTCTGGGTCAGATCAAGGAGCCAAGGATGCTTCAGCAGTAGGTTCGACGTATTGTGGTCACACACGTCGGCAAGACTGTACAGGTTGGGTTTGCCTGTATGAGCTCCTGGCGAGCATAATAACACAGTTAGCACACAGTACAGTAAACCACAAATCTTACTCAGCGGGCCTTTCACAACAAAATAAAAAGCACAACAAAGAAAACTCGCTATATACTATCTGTTTCTGCCCAAACAAAAGCCTCTTACTTGATAGCGTGGGTGCCCGTCTGAGTCGAAGCTCGAAACAGGTTCAGGAGCGTAAGAGTCAAGCTTTAGCATCCTAAAAGCTGACGGCAGGCTTTTCACAGTGTTATGTCGACTTAATGGATTCGTCTCCTTCTGAAGATAATCTCTTCCTTCTGCAGGCGGTGAGGAAACAGCTTGGTCGGGCAGCGTTCCTTTATGGATCCAAAACAACAATGACGAATGTCCGAACAAAAGCGAAAGTGAAGCCAAAACAGGCTCTGTCTCGTCCACTGAGAAGGGAACTGCAGTTAGCTTAAGCAAAATGAAAAAACGTTTCTCAAAGTTGCATCCTTATGGAAGCGGTTGCGTGAAACTGAGGGTCTCATTACAACTTAGTGCTCCCTTGGACTGCCACTACTGTATAGTATGTTTTGTTTGTTTGTTTGTTTGTTTCAATGAAGGTTTTTATTTAACATTGACACTACTGTGTAGTGGGGTTCCATGACCTTTAAACTGGGAGTGACGTCATTGTGATCCTGGCAGAGCTTTCGGGCTCACAGCCAATAGGGACCGGGTGAACGTCTTGTGGGTGGTTCTTCACACCTTGTGGGCCCTTTGCCCAGTTCTTTGTCCTGCAGCTCCTCATGGCAATAAGGCCCTAGTAGTTAAGCTTCTAGCTTCAAGTACAGGCCTCTCTTGGTCTCTTTGTTTGAGACATGTGCATGGAGGCACCAGGCCCAACATTACAAACCTACAAGCAAATCAAACTGACATGGATTTGCATTTTTTATATATATTCATCCATTAATGTGCAACCAAAAAGTGGTTTATTAAAATTCATAGTTATTAAAATTGCAGCAGATCTCGATTGTGAACAACAAAACAACAAAAGTTTGCAAAAATGTGCAAATAAGAGGTTTCTGTCTGACAGCAACAATGTCAGTTACAATTTATGTGTAGGATATTAAATCAGTACAAAACAGTTATAATATAGATTGGATAAAACACTAAATAGTAAACCTCCACTGAATGCAATGATTTATAACACAATAATAATTCATTTGTAAGATATGTAATCAATTAAAAACTGTAATAATTGGTATTAATTAATTCAATTGACATTAAAAATCCAGTTGCATTTCAAAATATTATGTTTTCGAATGTTTCATGGGTTTTTAATTTGCTCTGAGAATATCGGGTAAAACAAGTGTTGAAACAGATGCTGCCAAAATCGTGACTAATCGAAAAAATAATCGATAGATTGGTCAACAACCAAATTAATTCTTAGTTGCAGCCCTAGTTCATATAAGCCAGCAGAGGAGGTTGACTTGTCTCAGTGCTAGCTGTAGCCTGACATTTACCTTTAGCCCCTGAGCGTTGGCCTTTGCTAGCTTCATCAAACTTTGCAAACTCCACCGGATGATTTTGATTTAAGTGTCGGATGAGATTGACTGTGCCAAAAGTTTTTGGTGTTGTCCCTCCAGGCTCTTCTAGTTGTTGCATATTGCATACTTATTGTCTTCTTCACTCATGCTTAAGAATTTCCATACAGCTGACAGGTTGTAATCCGCGAGGTCTATTCTACTACACGTGCATGCGTATGTGGTGCTGATGCTGCGCGCTCTTTTTCATGCGGCCTGAAAATTAGCCAATTCCTGTCACCAGCCGATCAATTGGTGCATCCCTACTTTGAAGTTGTTGAATTGGTTTAGAGAACGTTACTCATGTGTCAGAAAGGCAGCATGGTGATGAGATTACCTGAATGATTACCTGGTAACTCTACCCCGATGTGAGGAATATTTTCACTCGGGATTATCTACAGTCAAAAAGAGAACAATCTGGGCTTATGTTGTTGTTGTTGTGGTTGTTGTTATTATTTTGAATGCGCCATCTTGGTTATCTGGCTTCCTCTATTACCATGGTTACAAGCCTGCTCATGCACAGCAGCCTCCTCTGTGGGAGGGGCTTTGAAGGCAGGGCTGCAGCACAGCAGATAGGAAGAAGAAGGTTCTGGAAGCTGCACTCACTCAAATTTTCTGATTAAGTCCACTTTTTTTGCAAAACTAAAGTTATGAAGGTTCAGCGTTGCTCTTCGTACAGTGACACAGCTAACAAAAAGAGCAGAACACCCCCTGAAATGAGCCCCTCTGGGTCCTGGAGACTCACTTCATGGACACCCACCATCAGCATCACTGGTTGTTAATGGCTCTCCTGTGTGTTGCTGGTTGCCTGCATCCAGTTGACTGTGTGTTGACTGTGTGTTTCCTCAGAGTTAAAGGTCCAGCAGGAGCCCATGCTGACCTGTGAGCTGTGTGGCAGAGTTGACTTTGCCTATATCTTCAAGAGGTCCAAGAGGTTCTGTTCTACAGTGTGTGCCAAACGGTAAGACTGTGCAGGGAACACATTGCTGTCTCTTTATTTTCTTGATTTCAGTAATTTACCCTGGGGTGGAAAACAAGAAGATTTTGAACATACTTTTGGCCCAAATCCAACTCTTTATCCTCTACCTTGTTTTTCTAGCACTGCTGGCTATGCCATTGGTAGACTGTCACATTTAAATTAATAAAGATCGGCAAATGATTGGTTTAACGCCCTGACAATTGTCTTTTATGTTTCCAAAGTCTTCTTTAAAAAGAATTCAAAACAGCTTGACTTCTATGACTATTGACTATGCTTAGGGTTAGACAAGTCCCAAACTAATCAATAAAGGATCTCTAAAAAATGAAAATAAATCCAGCATCACTCATGCTGCTGGAATTTGATCTGGTATCAGTCCAATCTAGGTAAGCTAGCTGTGTCATCCCTTAAGTGTTGTTTGTGTTTTTTTTCTCTTTGGAGGGACACCAGGAAGTGGGGGTGGGGAAAAAAGAAATGCTTGTCAATTTAGAATCTGAATTGTGACTCCCCTAATTCTTGTATGAGGTGCAAAGCAGCAGCCTAACTCTGAGATGGAGAGTCATGGAGTACAGAATTGGGCATGTCAAAAAAGTCTGAAAACACTGGTTGTAAAAATAAAACATAATTAAAATGACCCAGCTCAGATGCCCTATCAGGCTTTGCTCTTTAAGACTGAGTCTCTGCTGACCATGTTAACTTTCTTTAGCTACAATGTGGGATGCACAAAGAGGATGGGTCTCTTCCCAAACCGCAAAACCAGCCTGGAGAACGTGAAGAAACAAAGAGCATTGAACGGAAACCACAAAAACTACAGTTTAGACTCTAAAAAGAAGGTGAGACCACAGCCAGCTTTCCACTTTCGATGTGATTTATTTTTTGAAAGGATTCCTGACTTTGGTGAAAGTGAAGGACTGCCATCTGTGTGTGATAGTACAAAGACTGCAGTCTTTGAAATCAATCGAGTGCATCCTGATCTGTCTTATAGCATTCACCATTCAGTCCAATCATCATGTGAGAGGTATGTGTCATCATATTTTCTCCTCTTAGCTCAGGGTTTTGTTTATCTCTTTGACAGACTGCTCCCTCTGTGCAGAAGCCTGCTGCTACTGCTCTGTCCCCCAGTCACTCAGTCTACCCTGCACAGGGAGAGTCCAGCCAATGTTCAGACTTGTCTGGCTACAAAAGAAGCCTGCCCCCCCTGTTGGCCACCCAGCGGGTGCCTGTGGTGCAAGGCTCTGAGCTGCCACTGTTACCCTACAGCTTCCTGCCCAGTGACCCCAGCCAGTGGAACATTGCAGATGTCTATGAGTTCATCTCCTCTCTACCAGGTGAGTGCTGCCTCAACTGTTAGTGTCACTTCTATTCACTTTCAAATGTCGAGCTGAGTCCTGCTGCCACCTTTGCCATTGATAGCGATAAAGGGCAGGTGATAGGACAGAGAGGGCAGTTATAATGAATTTGAGTTTACTAAAAAGAAGGTTTTTGAACTACTCACTACCTAACAGGAAGGCTTTAGGAGCGGTCCATTCCTCCACTGCCTGTTAGGTCACACTCGGGGATCAACACTTTTTGCTGGCCATGACGGTGGTGCACCGGAGATCCAGCTCCTACGGTGAGTAGTTCAAAAACCTTCTGTTTAGTAAACTCTGCATGCACAAAAAATGTTCTCAATGCTCATGTTCATGTGTAGCTTGCCCGAAAACGAAACTACGGTAAATCTTAAAAATGCCTCTTTCATTGTAATTATGCTTTTACATGAAGGTTTGACTCATATTCAATCACAAATAAAGCCTAGGTTGCTTTTTGGCAGAGGGCGGAGGGCGGAGACATCAGTGAGGCAGCATGAAAATACAGAGCGTGTAGAGCCAGAACATTTTTACATCTTATGCTGGGAATTAAGGATTTATTTTGACCAAATTGGGGATGGTGATTGTTAACACAGTGGAAAGATGGTAAGTAGGTAGTAGAATAATTCATCCTTGTTTCAGATGGATATGCAGAGACCTCTTTTTACTCCTGTCAGTACAGAAATACATCAGGAATACATCCAAATCATAAAGAAAAAGAAAAGAGAAACATAGACATAGTTTTGCATGTAGAAAGCAGAAGATACATTTTGTCATTTCACTTGAGCTTGCATACAGATTATTCTAGTTCCAACTAGAGGTGTGACTCTTCACTGGCATCAAGACTCAGCTGTCCACGATTCAAATGCAAAACGACTCTAGATGCGCCTCAGTGTGTTGCATTGTCAATGATCTATATTAATGAAACAAAGCCTGTGAGCTAGTTCAGGCAGTCAACTCGAGCTGCACTGACACACGTGACATGCTTTGCTCTCCAGACCATCTTACAAACGCACTCTCTCTATTGGGTGGACTATTTAAGCAGCACAATTTTCCTTCTCTCCCTCTGGCAGTGTCGCTGCTGCCATGCACAAGCATCGCTGCCTGCTCCTTCAGCCCCACCACCACCACCCCAGCATCCACCTGCAGGCTCTGTCTACGGGGGAATATATTTAATCATCACTCCCCAATATCTCATGTAAACATATCTGCAGGGAGTGATGAGGTCAGAGCCTAGATGCCAAACTTTCCTAGACGACAAACTTGTTCTGCTTTGTGATAAACATTTCAAACGTGAGTTCTCTGACTGAACTGAACGTGGCTACTTTTTCATCATTTAAATCCCCCTTTTATTTAGAAAGTCCTCCCAACAAACAGACAGCAAACATAAAAATTAAAAGCTGCATCTGTTAAAAACATAAACATTACAAAAACAAAACATTTATCCATCTGCAGTGCAAGTCCCAGTGCATCTGCATGGAAAAAGATGTACACTCGCTGCAAAGGGGTGTTTGAATGGAAAGTCTGCAGACATCACAGGCAACTACAGCATAAGATTTAACAGTTATTGGCACTTTCAAAAAAGACAGGAGGAGTAGTCTCTGCTGGCATTCTCTCACAGACTTCTATTTAGCACAGACTAACGGAATGAAAGTGAAAATGACACCTGCAAAGCTGTTTTATAAAACAAACAATATAAAGTAAAAAGTGATGAAAAGGTAAAGGTAATTGTTACCTGTGTGCCACCATACTGTTGTGATGTCATGTGTGTTCATGTCGGGCTATGTGGATCTTGTCTGAGTTGGCTGACTGTATATTGCACCTTTCTGTGTTAGATGTTATTTTTTCCTGGTTTTGAGTGCAGTGGAACGCACCATTAGCCCTAATGCTTATGAGGGACCAGTGTTCTGTGCAATGCTGTAGTATCAGCTGACCATTGGAGATGTGTGTTGCTACAGGTTGTCTGGAGATTTCCGAGGAGTTCCGTTCTCAGGAGATTGATGGACAGGCCCTGCTGCTGCTAAAAGAGGACCATCTCTTGGGAACCATGAACATCAAACTGGGCCCTGCGCTCAAGATCTTTGCCCAGATTAGCATGCTCAAAGACTCGTAGCCCACCTCACCTTGCCCCTTATACACATGCACACACACACACACACACACACACACACTGCTGTGACTGGACAAACACAATGTGTGCTCAGGAGTTAAATGACTGTGAATAGAATTTAGCTACCAGGCCAGAATTTTTTGATAGATGTTTTGTCATGGCCTGCTGAACACGAGGACATCAGCTGGGACTGTCAGACTCACCTTTACACTAATAACTTCACTGTGACACTACTTCAGGCAAACTTCACCCCTTAGTTTGAAAAGAATGTTGTGCTGTGCTGAGAAGTGTTTCAATGAGAGCATATCGTTTTCATAATGTAGCTCTGCAACTTCCTTGGGTTAGCTGTTGATATGTTCCAGCATTTCACACAGGACATGCCTGTGAAATTTCAGTTGTGCATTTGCCAGTTTAGCCCAATATTTCGTGATGATGATGCACAGTATACTAGTCCTGTATCAGGGGTAAGATAGAGCAAGTCCAGCGTCAGTGTTAGACCTGGACTAGAGGACTCCATCAACTGTGTGGAGAAAAGCCATCCAACAACTCAAAAAGACATTTTGACCTGATACAGACCAGGCTTCATTTAGCTCTGCTTCCAGTCTTTGTGCTGTGATAAAGATGTCCTGAGCCAGTCTTTGCAGGCATGACTTTGCTGAACTCCGACTTTAGAAAACACCTTGATTGAATGGTCAGTTTCTAAATTGTTATTTAAAAACACTTGACAGACTATTTTTACAAGATTGCCATTGCACGTTAAATCAGTACCAACACATCCTCTTTATAGAATTAACGAAGCAGAAAAACTGTTGTTTCCATGTCAAGGCTCATTTATACTTCTATGTCAGTGGTTCTGTACAGGAGCTGGACATGGCCATATGAACACACCTAAAATGTAATGTGGCCCAGTGGAACTGATTCAACTCTTTTGTCATGTATTAGAGGTGCATTATGTATGATTTTTTGTGTGAAGCTCAAAATGTGAAGAAATAACAGTTTATGTTATGAAGATGTTTATGTACTGTGTCACATAGATATCAATTAAGCAAGCTCGCTAACCAGCAAGAACCAGTCCATACTTCTTCTCATACGTCTTGTGATACCACTTTTATACCTCAAGAGGGGATAGTCTGATAGGATATCTCAGCGATGATACCTGACCACCCTCTTGCTCCTCTACATCTGTACACTTCTCCTTCCCCTGCTTGACCCAAACTTATCTTCATCATCCCTGGAGTCAAAGCCCTTTTCAATGCCGCTGTAAATGTCCATATTCCCTGTTGTCAAACTGACTTCCATTCAGTCTCAGTCTGCTCCGTGGACAGCTGCTGAGCCCAGTTCCATTGCCCGCTCACCTAGCTCCAATTCTAGTGCCCGTGCCTGCACCACTCTCCACCAGAATTCTTGCTGGGCCCCTCCTGTCCCAGGCCTGAAAACACTCTGCCTGTGTTCCAAGCTACCGGGCTCTGGGCTAACCAGCTCCAGTTGGGCAACAGTTGGCTGTGACTCCGGTGATATGCTGCCCCCTATTTGTTTAGTGAATAACTTCCACAAGAGGCCATTTCTTATGTATTGCACCTTTAGAGACTAGGGGGACATTGTTTATTGGCTGATTCCGTTTGGATTGATTCACGTCAATTGCCCCATACTACTTCTATTCACTCCTTCATGTGTCTGGTGCTTGTTCTTCGTGGACAAAAAGCTTTTTTTCATGCAAAAATTTTTCTCATGAACTGTTGACTCCCACCGATACAGCTCTTTGTCTGAAACAGTGAATGAGTATGAATGTTCCATAATACCTGATGACTGTACACGGGGGATGGCTACCATAAGTGCCTACTGTGACATTGTGACGCAGACGTATAAATCAGGTATAAATTTGTCATTTAATTCTCCCTCTACCAAAGTAAAGTGAGTGTCTCTGCTGTCAGGACATGTTAAAGCTGAGCAACAGTAATGATGTTCTATTTTGTTATTTTTATTCCTACAGATGTCATAAAAATGTTTGAAAAGTTGTATGCCAAAGTATATTATTCCATTGTTTTAGAAGCTACATCTACAGTTCATTAACGTCATGAAAACTGCAGTGCCCATTTCATGATACCCATTCATATTTTTGAGTGGTTGTATTTTCAAAAAATGCTGTTTGTTAAAAGATAAAGCTCACTGTAATTTACCAGTCAGCATTCAAACACATTTTACAATCCCTTGATGATCAAGAGCATCATTTATTTACAGTGTGTTCTGTTGGACGAAAACTGGTTTCTTTAGTTGCAGTTGAAATTTAATGATGACATCACAAACGTTTACAAAATACCAAAAACATCCTGAAAAGAACCTGTGTTATAGAAATGACTGCAAGTGTCACTATGTTAACAATAACATAGCATAAAAATATTTAGAAGCCAGAGAAAAATAAAATCATGAGAGGAATTATATTGACTGCAGATGATCATTTTCTAACAGCTTTAGTGCATTTGTTATAATTCAGGGGCCTCATTAATTCAATGGATTTATTAGGATTAGTTTTAATCTTATGCTTAAGTATGACTTAAGATGGAAAGATCTGATCTGTAAGTAAAGTTACCTCAATATAGAAAATGGGGTGACTATTGGTACTTTCACAAAATATTGAGGCAGTTACATTTCTGATTATAATCATCAGTGTGGATATAATGACTTATGCCCAGGCTACATTGAACGTTGAAGAATGTGGACAGTTCCTGGAGATGATGTGATGATGAAACGTTCAACTCTCCATGCTGAGGGGGATTGAGGAATCTCTGTGCGTTTGTAATTATAAGTGACTGTTGTGACATTAGACATGACAATATAAAAGGACTGCATCTCAAAAATTATAACATTTTTAAATTGATTAGAATGACACATTCTAAAAGTCTATAAATATTTGTGTGGTACACTCAACTCAAATATTTATTGTATCCAAAATTGAGTAAACAAGCTGTCCTCAGAGGACGTCCCCAGAAGTAAAACAGTATAAATTGTGTTGTACTTTAAGGTTGGTTTGTTTATTCAGTCATGAAAACAACCGTGAAGATGTTAAAAACATTACCGTGGCTCAAAACATATCAGTGTTCTAAAATTATAAATAAAATATATGGAACAAATTATCAGACCCTTTTTCACTCCATTATAAATCAGTGATTTATTCCCCCAAAACGAAAAAGTTTTACTACAGTTGTATATGATTTTAAACCATTCAAGTACAATCCAAGCCGATAATAGTTATAGCCATAAGATCAATAAATTAACTTTTTCTTCATTAAAGGCACACAGTAGTTTACATGAAGTAAAAAAAAAAAAAATCCAATAACTCCCCCAAACAGAAAATCAAAGAGATGAACAATCCTCAAAAATGCTCAATCAGAAATGTATGAATCAGTATGTTAATTAAATATGCTGTATTATATGAAAACCTTATACAAATTAAGATGAGTTCACAGTGGACAGTTGAGTAAAAGTATTGTGTTTTAAAGGTACACTGGGCCTCCTACCTGAGTCCTCACTGAAAAAGTGTGCCTTTGAAAGTACATTTAGCAAATAAGCATGTCACAACTTAAAGAGTAAAAAAAAAACCTGGCCCCACCCCAGTCAATGACATACCAGCTGTTTTTTTTTTCTCAATACACTGAGAGCTAGATACCCACTGTGAAATCTGATGGTACTGGTATGGTTTTTCACAAGTGCAACATGCTCCTACAGAGCACAGCAGTTTATCTTGGGACTTGATTTTCACAACTTGTCCGGGTGCAGTCTCTTCACTCTGCTGCTGTCTGACGACAGATACAGAGGTATCCACTGCCAAAGCACCAGACTATGGAGCATCTTCTTTCCTTATGCTGTGAGACTCCTGAACTCATCCTCAACACTCCACCATCAATTGCACATTGTGACTTGATTATTATTTGTTCATTAGAATCATTGTATAGCTTGTCTTTTATTATGACAAATTAATCTTCAATCTAATATTGGGAGCTCTGGCTATCGGCACCATCTGTTATGATATCATTCTCATAGTTCTCCCAGAAATGGTTCCAATAGTGAAAGTGTCGATGGGAGGTCCACCATTACTCTCCTACCTGTTAGGGCGCACTCGGGAATCAACCCTTTTTGTCGGCCGAGACGTCAGCATGCTGGAGATGCAGCAACTTATGTGAGTTGTTCAAAAACCTTTTTTTTAGTAAACTCTGTGTACACAACAATGTTCTCAATGCTCATGTTCATGCGTAGAGACCCTGGTGATACCAGAGTTTCATGTTGTGTTGAGCCTTCTTAGTGTTTTGAAAATAACGTTGTAAATATGCATTTACATGAAGGTTTGACTCATATACATTCACAAATAAAGCCAAGGTTGCTTTTTGCCGAGAGTTTCACTTTAAGGTCAGTTATTCAGTTATGAAAACAAAGAGAGTTTGATTATTGAGATTGTTTTAGGCAGAAAAAAATCAACCAAGTCTTCTCACTAATATTTCTTCCCCAAAACTACATAGCTCACCTTTATGAGCCAACATATTAGAACACTTTTGTTTGGAGGTGAACAAAAAGAAAAAGTGAACTCATTGCACGTCACACCTACATATATGGTCAAAGTAGAAGCAGGAAGTTAACTGAACTGATGGATGTTTAAAACATAGTCCAAAGAGAAAACAAAGACAAGCAAAACATTTATGACCACACTCTAAGTTTTGGTTTGTTTATGAATTATCTGACTGCCCTTGTTTTGACTGCTGTCTCTGCACAAACAAACCCATAACCCAAACCCATAGCCATGGAAGTCACCATTTCCAGGAAACCTTGGTCCCTGGCATTCATGTGGATGTGGATCATGTGGATCACCCACCCAAATACTAATGCAGACCAAGTTTACCCCATCTTGGTAAATGCACTCCACAACAGCAGTGGCCCTACCAGCAAGACAATGCGCACTGCCACATCGCAAAAACTACTCAAGAATGGCCAAAGGAACATGACAAAGAGCTCAAGGTGCAAGGATGCCTTGAGAAGCTTTAACAAGTCCAATCCATGGATGCCCCACTATGGAGTGGGCTTTGCCCTTACCATGGAGGCATGGACACACCTTGGGATGTCCTGAAGTTTCTGGCACCAAGGTGTCAGCAGTGGATCATTTCTGTCCTGTGGGTTGCCAGGTGGGGCATCCCAAGATCTGAAATGTTCTGCTACATCCCACAGGTGGAGACCAGTTCAACAGCTTGAGGTCTTGTCAGGTTCCTCAGGGCAGTCCTGAGCATTTTTTTGTGTTGTGTTAGTGAGCACTGTCCTGTTTTAATGTTTAATGTTTTAATTGTTGTCACACTGTCTCAGGTCAGTCCGACACCAGTCCAGACTTAAATATCTCTTCAATAAAACCATGAAATATTGTACAGATATTCACTGACTTTGACTGCTCTAAATTAGCAAATGTGATCATACAAGCATGCTACACTAAGTGGTCAGCACGGTAAACATCACCTGCTAAATATCATTATGTTAATGCTATCACTGTTTGCAGGCTGACAGAGTTCCTACCATGGCTGTAGACTGTTAGTCTTGTTGGGTGCAACAAGTCACGCCAACAACTATTTCTACTCTTCACAGTTAACAGGTTTTGACTCAGTTTTTGGAAGTTGGGGTTAGATTGAAGTATTCTGTTTGGAGATGCAACACGACCAGGCTGTGTATCTGTAACATCATTTTGGGCAAGGTTGTACAGCTCATCCAGCATAATTTAGTTTTCCAGTAAAAACACACTAAATATGCTTTTAGCTTAGGTATGACTTTGGCTTTAAAAAAAGTGTAATAATGTCTTTTCAGATCAATTTTAGATCTCTGAGTTGTATGGAGCCATTTCATGTTTTTCCTTGGTTGTTTTTTGCATTTTTAAATCAAGTCCCCATTTACCTTAGTTGTGTAGAGGGAAGCTGCAATGCCATTCTGCTTTGATGCTCCAGAACTGTTTCATGGACTACAGAACTTGTGGTCTGCATGTGGTTAAGTATAAAATGACTGAATGTTAATTTCTGGATGAACAGTTCCTTTAAAATGTTGTACAAATCTTTTATAGTCTTAATATTCTACATATATTCTACACATTCTTTTTAAAAATACAACTGGTACATTCATCCTGGTACTTTTGGACTGTTGGTCAGACAAAACAAAAGACATATAAACATGTAAACTTTGGAAATTGTCGTGGCCATTCTGACATTTTAATTAATCAAGGATCATCATCGTGATATCATGACGATTAACAATCATTGTTCCAGATCTCTGGTTTTAAAGCAACATAGATGTCCAGTTTTTACCTACACGCCGTTACAATTTTCACAGCAGATCTGTGGGTGATGTCATTCAGCACCAACACACCCATGTTAATATCTCTCAAGCTGCCAAAGCTCAAGCAGAACCACTATGTGTTGAATGTGCGCATAGCACTGTAGTGTTCAAGCAGCATTCCCGGTGTCACAGCAGCGCTCCTCACCTTTCACGGCGACCTAGTGAAGTCAGAGGGGAGGATTAGAATGACTGGGAAACTGTCTGCCACCACCCACCCATACACACAGACTCCAGGGAGAAATGGAAAGATAGAGACAGTTAGCAGTTCTCTGATGAGGATGGGAGATTTGTGATTGAGGCCCAGCAAGGTTTGACAGGTCAGTAGTAAAGAGCCAAAGCCAACCCATAGACTTCTTGTTAATTTAATTGAGTAATTCAATATAAAACATCATCAAAATGCAGGGGAATAAAGGAAAGGCAGTAAAGACTTCTGGCAAAGTGAGCACAGTGTCCCTGCTGATCAGACACAAAACATGTAACCTGCAGCCCAGTCTTCTCAAAGTTTCCAGTGGTCCACACCTCTATTTGTAGCCATTTAAATGACAATGTGATGGACTTACAGCACCACCTTACTACACAGAGTTCTAATTTAGGCTTCTGTCATCCGGAGGAGAATTTAGCTCCTCCGGATGACATTTTACTTAAAGGAAATGTATGATTTATTCTAACTTGGGTTTTATCTTTCATAGCTCTATAAACAACAAAAAATATGAGCAGACAGCTGAGCTACTGTTTACTGTGTGCCTTTGTTTTTCCTCCAGGTTTCAGCAATCAACTTGACAGTTGACAGCACAATGTTATTATAACTGATATTACAGATGACCATGACGACCAGAGCAATGAAAATCAAATTCAAGCTGTAATAAAGAGTATCTTAAAGAGTCTAAAGAGTAACACCAACGTATGGATCATTTACAGATCCCATTCATGTGATGTTTAGGTTTTTTAGGTTCCTGGATTTTGTTTTTCGTACCCCTAGGAGTCAATGGTTTCCAGTATTTCAGTTAGAGTATAAAACTCCACTCACTAAAAACTTCACTCGCTAAAAACTTGTTTGAGTTTGGTTATAAATCTCAGTGTACCTTTAAGCCTCTCTTATTTTTGTCATAGTTAAAAGGTAGCCTGTAGAAGCTTCTTCTTAACAAGAAAAGTTCTGTTCACATTATATGATTCTTGGAAGTCTAACTAGTATGTTTAAAACCACTGCATTTCTTATAACACATCGCAAAACCAATGTTTTAAAAATGTGGAGATTCCAATTATTTATATTAATGTTTGTCTGTGTACATTGGCCAACATTCTCTTTTCTACTAGTCGTTGTGACATTATTACTGTGTTTTCTGGTGCATCACCACCACCTACTTTTAATCAGTGGAGCAGTGAGAAACCACAATCAGCAGGGATGTGTTGTATCACCTCTTAATGTGTGAACACCAGATTCAAACACATCAGAGCGCCACTCAAGAAACACTGCTCCATAGCGTTGCTAG
Source organism: Sparidentex hasta (assembly GCA_030272975.1). Classification (NCBI taxonomy): domain Eukaryota; kingdom Metazoa; phylum Chordata; class Actinopteri; order Spariformes; family Sparidae; genus Sparidentex; species Sparidentex hasta. The sequence goes on from JARJLU010018155.1 coordinate 19,467, forward strand.
TGGTCAAAAACTCCACAGGGTATCTTTAAATGTTGTGAGAGTGGCATGTAACTGAACAGGCTGACAGTTTACTAAAGAACAATTACATAAGCTTTACAAAAATTAAAGCAGACATGATGTCCATTGTAACCGATTGATCCAACTCAAACAAGTCTCTGTAAACAAACTTTTACACTACCATGAAATGAATGAAAACTATTGGCTTCTTTGAAGAAATACACACAAAAAGAAAAGAAACCCAAAAACCTATTACACTGGAAAATATTCCTTTACAAAAAAAAGATGTGATTTATGATAAATGCAAAAACACTGGTACAGTCCCGGATAATGGTAATTTAGTCGATTTACTCGCCCCTATACGGATGTAAAGTTGGGAGAAGTCCCGTGTTCATTTTTGTTGTTTTTTTTCATTTTAAAACAGGCACCTATCCACTTGAGTTGTTTAGGAGATTGCTGCACCACTGTTCTGCTGTGAAGTTCCAGAAATGTTTTGTGGACCACCAAATTCATCCAACTTTCCATCAGCATGTGGCTAAACAGTTCCTTTGAGGATGCTCAGAGTGAAAATATATAGGGCACATACACTATGCCCAAGTAGGCAGTTCAGAGTGGAGGTTTCTACTTGTTACACAGAGTCTGTCTTGTAGTCTCTCTCGTTTATGCAGAGTTTGGAAGCGTAGGCTAAATTTACTGGTCCTAAAATTAATTACCTAGATTTTAACAACAGGGTCATAATTTGACATCAATTTGACTGGTTTTGATGTGCCATTGTCCACAAAGTCGCTCTGCTGTGTCCCATTGCCTCTGGTACAATGACAGATTTATTTGAATTATTTTTAAACAGACTGTACTAAAAAAATAGACAATCTGTGTTAAAATAGAGATGAACAACACAAATGGCTTTCATGGCTGGTGACGCATTCTTTTTGGGCATGATGCTGCACACATGTTGCGCTGCATCCGTGTTCAACGTATTTTGGCCGCAAGTCAGAACAACGTAAGCGGTGTGTATATACTAGGGATGTCACGATGCATTAGATTTAGATTTTTTTTTTTTTTTTTTTAGAAGGTCACAGTTAGATTCAATGTAGTTTTTGACAGCTTGACTTCTGGTGGCTTTTTTCAGTTTGTTACAGAGTTCCATTTCTCAAATCTGTCTTGAGTAAACCCCATTATCTTCATATTCAATGATAAAAACTGAAAACTGATTTCAAACTGATTTTCATTTTAGAATTGAAATCATGACATCCCTAATAAATACAATAAAACAATAACCTTTACCTTTGAGAAGAAAAGAATAACTCTTGTGCTTGTTTTTCTTCCACTGTGATCAACAAATCCATTTCATTCCACAAAAGATGCCATGGACCAAATGGTTAATTGTGACTCCAAAGTGACTATTGTAATGTCGATTTAACTGAGATCAGACTTTTCATTACTCAGGAACAGCTGCATTGAAACCATTGTTGACTGTCACTGGAGGTTTTTAACTTTTGTGAGAGGGGAAAGGGGAGCTGTGCAAGGCTATTAAGCCAACCTACTCTCAACATGTACCACGTGAAGTTCACTTACAGAAAAGGTGAAAGTCAAATTTGAGAAACCAGCCCACAGACACACCATCGATAGAGAGGAAATCTTTGCCACCACACACACAAGTAAAAAAAACAAAACAAAAAATAGAGCAGAGCAGATCAGTTTGTAGTTTGTTTGCCTCCAGTTTTATACCTTGCTCCTGAAGAGGGGTTTAGCACCCGGGCCACAGTACTCGTTGTATATTAGCTTGAAGAGGAAAAGGTGGAAGAGTGTGATGAGTGAGGCCACACTGAACCAGAACAGGAAAGGCAGGCCTGGGTAGCGGTTGGCCATGTGCTCCTCGTGAGCAAGGATGGCCTTAAGGTGCAGAGTGTGGCGCAGGTCCTGCAGGTGGCGCAGGTCTGTGGAGATGTACAGCAGTGGTGTGATGGGCTGCGTCACCATCACAGGGAAGGTATGACCTTTGACCTCTGAAGTAAGCTCCACTGGCTCGTTAAGGCAGCCGGCCTCGCAGGCATACAGCTTCACTGGCTTCTCCTGCTGCTTCACAGACACGTGGAGAAAAGGCTTCCCCTCCACATCCAGCAGCACTGCTAGATTTATGAGGTCCTGGTTGTAGTGGATCCCTCTCAGAGCATAACTGTTGTGCAGAACGTCTGGATCAGCCTGGAACTGTAGGTGGTTCTCTGTGAACTGGAGGCCGCCGAAGCTGAGCACCATCCCCTGCATGGCGCCGTGGGCTCCAGCTGCCACCAACACTTTGCAGCCTCTCTTTTGTAGAGTCAGAGTCCACAATGTGAACAGCTGCAGGATCTGAGCAGTGCTGCTCACCCGCTCAGGCCACAGGTTCTCTGCGTGCATGGTGGCGTGGCCGCTGAAGCAGTGATCGGCGTAATTGAGGCTGGACTCGAGGTGAGTGCGCTCCTCGCCGCTCACCCTTCGATCCAACAGAGGAGCTGTGGAGGAGGACAGGATGTAGTAGAGGGTGGTGTTTACCGTCTGGCTCGATGGTGTGTGGGAGTCTGTGATCTTCCTCATTTCAACACCTGAACAAAGATATAGAAGCACAACTTCAAACCTCTGTTCTGCAGAGTATTAGCAAAGATTGATTACCTTCTAATGAAATGTTATTCCAAACCACATTTTTAAAAATATGTGATTAACACCCTTGGCATGCAGTCGAGCTTGTGCATCCACCTCAGACTAGGTGTGTAAATGCCTTTAGCTTAACAGTTACAATAAAGTTATCAGCTTTAATGATAAGGTGTAAACGACATCTTTTCGAATCAGTTCGGGGTATCTGGAGACTTGGATTATACCATATGTATTCTCTGAAGCTATTTTACACTGTTTTTCCAGAAATGTTTTGTGAATTACAAAACTTCAGCCAAATTTTCATCAGCGTGGGGGTGACAAGCTTATGACTGAATTTAGATCTTTGGGTTAACTTACCCTTTCACTTGAAGTCCACATACAAGTTTTTCCAGAGCAATACCCTGTGCTTACTTTATCGCACACACACTGTCCCACCATGCTTAAACATCCCATAAATGTTTGAAGTCATTTTGGCACTGACGAACCCAGGAGACATGGTGCATTCACAGGGTAAACAACTTAATAAGAGTATGGCTGCACGATATTGAAAAAAACTGACCTTACGATTTTTCTTAACCCTGCAATATATATTGTGATATGAAAACATACAGGAATTTTCATCAGATGACCTGAATAGCATTTCATGTTATGCTGCACTGCTGCTATCTTGTGGACAGTTAACCTGCACTGATCTTACCTCTTTTTGTCATACTGAGCTGTGTGATAACCACGTAAATGATCAAACAAATTAGTTGTGTTACCGCTTATTGTCGCAACAGATGCAAGGCACTGTCGACACAGAACACCTGTTTGGTCAATATCATCCTCCTTGTAGCCGAAATAATTCCACATAACTGACGCTGCTTTTCTTTTTGGCACCATGTCTTCCTTTGCACAATTTTCTCTGTTGCTCAGTTTTCAATGTTGTTACCAGCAACTACCTCAGCACACTGAATAAAAACTAATGTGATTGATGGATCACTGCGCATGCAGAGTCTGCATGCACAGTGTGAGTCAGGTACCCTTGAAATTAGATGAGTTTATTTGCTTCCTACATTGCAGGCTCTGGTGTGACTATTGGCACATGTACATTGCGGTGACGATGCTCAAACAATATATCTTGCAGCTCTAGTTAGGATGGATGTTATTTGATAACAACTGCTTTAGGTAGCTCTCTGTCAAATATATCACAAAAGTCAATTGCTAACCATGAGGCCTGAAGTAATGCTGAAGTTGTATTTTGCCCCGTCAATGTTGTTTAAACCACCCACTTGATAAACCGTTTTTCTGCCTTTATGTACCTTGATACTTAATTCGCTTGAGTTCAAACTCCACAGCTCACATAATCTCAAAGGAAATAACATACTGTTCATTCATAATTGCTGATCATAACACTATAGAGGTTCAGTGGTTCATGTACCTTCAGATTTTTGAAATAGGCTTTTTATATTTTCACAGGGTGAAAGACGGGATGGGGAGAGAGGAGACCAAAGGGAGATGGAGAAATATGGTGGAAAAAAGAAGGCACAGCTCATTCAAAATGTAAAGAACCTGAGGGGTTAAAAGAGACTAAGACTGACTCAAGGCAGTGCACGATATGAAGAAAATCTGCGATGTGCAATAACACTGTTAAAATATTGGAATGATGATATAAGTTGCGATAAATAAACAAATATTGAAGTGTGCATATCAGCTTGATATTAAGCTTTTAGCCAAACTTACCAAATTTCTTGGCTGAAATGGAATATGTAGGCCTATTTATAATTCTATAACCCCTCTAAAAGGCCCCTAGGGCCTATTTTACATCATTAAGAATAAAAATATATATATTTTTACTGCACCTTATGACTAGTGCAGTAATTAAATGTTCAAGGGCTGTCAATATAAATGTGTAATAATTCTGGCAATCAATTTGAAAACCTTAAACTTAAGAGAAAAATTTAGATTAATGCAATTTAATCACATTTTGACCCTAATCATCTCCCATAACTTGATAGGCTTGTTGTTTACCTTCCTAAGTCCTCTGACACACAAACTGGGAGAATGATGAGTGAGCAGACATCCCCTGCTCTGCTAAACGGATCATTTCATTATAAAAAGTTTATAAACGGACATTTTTGATTAAAACAGTTGTTGCACAGTCACAGTGATTAACGCTCTTTACAATGAAGCATGTGAGCATGTTGCTAACGTTAATGATAACGTTAATGAAAACGGTGTTTTCCCAGTGTGACAGAGCCGACAGTTAGTGCACCTTTTCACATCAGAGAACAAATGGAATATATCACCATTCAGCTTTACGTTGTTGAAGACTCCTGTGACCGATAAGTACTTGATTAATTTGAAACACTGTAACACTGGCCAGCTGCCTGGTAGCAAGACCGAGACGCTCCTTCCCTCTGTCTTGAACCCCCCCGGTGAACCTCCCCCCGCTGCGGGCCTCCGTTAAACACTAAGCAGAGTCTCCCATGCATGTTCTCTCCATGATGTCTCGCTTTGTCCTGACGCTCCTGGTGCCCAGTCCACAGAGCGCTTGGTGCGTGTAAATAAAATGATTTTTCTTATTCATCACGTTTCAGGAAGTCTTTTGCAATGTGTTTATCGCATGTGTGTTCATATTCGATGACTTTAAAAATTCGATTTATTGTGCAGCCCTAAACCGAGATAAAGCAAACTGCTAGTTCTGATCAATGAATTACTGCACTTAACTGATTTTAAGCACAGTCGTTAATCCAAAGGTAAACAAAGGGGCAACCACATTAGATGACATGACATTTACATTATATTGGGATATTTTTAGGATGTAATTTGCCACACACAATATACATCTTGATATTTTGAAATCGCCTCCAGAGCACTTCATAAATGGTACGACTGGGTGCAAGAATCGCATATGATAGTATTTTTGACTTTCACAAAATCTGACCACAATGAAATTTTTTATCAATAAATCATCACTAATGTGCACATAATGACTGAATGAGTAAAGGCAATTATTGGAACAAGAAGAACATTCTGGGAGGAAAAAGGACATCCCTTTACTGTAATGCAGCCTTTAAAACAACGAAAGACAACACTTGTTATACTAATATAATATGAATATACTGCCCTGCCCTAAGCCACACTGGCAGCAACTAACAACAGCAATATTTAAATTCCTCGTATATGTGGGATTTTTAAAAAAATTTTTTTTTACATCTGTCATTCATAAACAGAGCTGTAATGTTGTCAGATAATCTAGAAAGAAAGTATTATCTTTACCCTCTAATGATTTGGGCATGTGAAATGGCAAAAGTCTGAAAACAAAAATTATTCCACATTTGTCAGTTTTGTTGTTCTTATTTTCCAAACACTGATCTTTACATATAGAAAGTAATACAGATGGTGCACGATTTGAGAAAAATTGAAAATAATTTTATTTGAGCAATAGTCCTATAAGGCTGGTTTTGTATACATTCTCCAGGTACCTGTGTCTACTTTTGCTATTTGGCGGCATATTGAGAGGATATGATCATTTTCAGACTGTAAGTCCTTGAGGAAGGAACATGATCTACCATCAGTTCCTACAGAGTTTATATTTACAGTAGTTAACTGCATTTTACAATATGTGAACTGACTAAACAGTGTTATATGAATGCCTTTACAAGTATAGATCAAAGTAACTGGAGTTTATCCAGTGTGACAACCTACCTCGAGGCTCGACACAACATGATATGTACTTCACAGCTCATGCTATGTTTTAGAGAGTTTAATAAACCATTCTTCTCTAGGGTGTGCTGAAATGCTTTAGATTTTTCAATGTTCTCCACACATCAGTCTGTCATGTATGGATAGTAGTAGGTAATAATGGATTCAACTTTCTTCAAACCCAGAGCCAGTTGCTGCTACAACCTCAGCTTACCTGAAATGAAGAGGTCCATCCAGGCCTGCTGGTGATCAACAACCAGTTTGTCCACATCAGCCCTCAGCAGCTCCACCAGCTCCTTTTTGGCTCCATCTCGGAGGATGCTGAAGGTCTCCTCCAGCTTGGAGGACTCAATGGGCTCTGAGGTCCACACCACTGATAGGATGTTGTCTGAATACTCCGATTTAGCAGCGACCTGGATCCTGCTGTTCAGTGTCTTGGTGACCACCACCACCAGCACCAGCCGGTTATTCTCCACTGGCACTCTACCAGAGGAAAGCACTATCTCTCTGTCCTCCAGTTTCTCCACACTGGTTGAGAACTTGCTACCAAAGGAGGGGTTTTCAGAGGAAACATCCATGGATGCGGACCGGTCAGACGGGTTGTTTATATGGATTCTCTGGAGATACACGTTGGGTCTGCTTCTGTGTGCTATGAACTCCTCTCTGATAGTGACACAATCCCGAGATGACTGCAGGGCGGCTGGTGAGGCACAGCGGACCGACAGAACGGCTCCTTTCCGAAACCACAGCATGGTAGCCTGAGTCTCGGCCCGCTTCCCCTCCAGATGGATGCCGACCCTCGGTGAGTATTCAGTCTGGTGGACCGGAGCCGAGCCGGGCTGTGAAGACGACGCTACCCACAGTTTATTAGAGTCAATGTCAATCAGAATATGTCCGTTACCTGATACAAAGGGTGTATCTAGTTGTTCCTGAGGTGTGCTGTATATCCCCTCTCCCCGCTCCACCAGAGAGTTCCACCTGTGGATTTCAACCAATAGGCACTGTCCCGCCGCCCCTCCGGGCATGGCCGGACCGCCAAAGAACCTCAGTCTGTGCTCTGCTCCCAGGTACCAGTAGAAGATGAGAAAAAGCAGTAGTCCTATTAGGAGTCTTCTCGCCCAGCTGCTTGACAACAAGCCCGGTAGCCCCTTTAGTCTTTGCTGTAACCACATTGTGCGTTTAAATAATGGAAGATCAGCTATGAGTCTGCGTCTGAAGACTGCACCCAGGGTGCTTATGTTTAGAGTACAAGGACGTCACATGGAATTTGCTCGCACTCAAAACATGTTCCCCAGGTCGAAAGCTGACAAACTGGCTTCGCTTAGCTAGTTAGCTTAGCTAGATAGCCAGCGTTGTGAACGAAAGCTGTCAAAAATGTTTTGTTGTTTCTCGCATCGTGGTTATCGTCGTGTCCTTCAGCAGGTGTGTATGACAGTCGTAAAGTTGGCGTATCTCAGGTCATTTCGTTTTCTGCGTCTCTTTAGATGAAAGGCATCACCTGTGTTTCTAAACAACTCTACAGCCAGCGGTTGACACTTCTGGTTTGTCACAACTGTCGTAAAGTAAAACGAAAAGGCAGCAACCGGAAATGTCGCAAAATCCCGTTGTCTTCTTCTTCTTCTTCTTCTTCTCCTTCTTCTTCTTCTTCCCCCTTTTTTTTTTTTTTTTTTTTTTTTGTTGTTGTTGTTGTCGGCATCCACCAATAAGCGCATTACTGCCCCCTTCTGCCCTGGCGTGTAGACAGAAAATAGGCCGATACCACAACACACACACACACACACACACACACACTTACCCTATGTATGTACACAATTCCAAACCGACCTAATATCCTATAAAAAAAAAAAGCTTTGTGTCCCTTAAGAACTTCACTACTACCCCGACTTGTGCTTTTTCACTCATTTCCAACACTCCTCCCTCAGACTATTCCTCATCACCTCTCTCTGTGCCCCATATCCCCTACATCTCACAAGTAGGCCTACATGACTCCCCAACTCTTCCTCTTACTGTTACCTCTTACACAGTCTTGTCTGATGCTTCCTTACCAGTTTAAGCAACTTATTCAGTGTAGTGCCCCAGCCTTAACCTCATTATCACCGCTTCCTCTCTTCTGTGCCCCGTACTTGCCCTAGTGATCCTGATGCTGTTTTGTATGTGAAATAAATGCCTCCCTTTGACCTTTCCTTTTCTTTTAAGCGCTAACAAATACCAGTCTATTTCTGGCCACCCACGCAATCGCTGGATTCATCACTTTGGGGCTTATCCTCACCTCTAAGACTCCCAGTTCATTTGCCACATCATTCCCTACCCGCCCAACATTTTTCATCTGACTCGTCCCATTCTCCCAGCACTCCTGCAGAACTTCTTTTGTTGAGTGAGAATCACTGTGTCCCTGCAAATTTGCCCAGCAATTCACCATCAGCTACTTCCTTCTCAACCCCAGCGGCATCTCTCCCATCTGTACCTGATAATGGCAGTGTTGTAAAAGCCCCACTGCAAACTCTAAGTGCCTGTGCCTGAATCACATCCAACTTCTTAAGATGAGACCTGGCAGCTGATCCATAGGCAATACTGTCATAATCAACCACAGATCTAATTAAAGCCACAAATGTTCTTATCAGTGCCGAGCAACTAGCTCCCCATTCCCTACCTGACATGTAATGATGTCTGCATTATCTCTATTAGAGACTGCAGTTTCCTCCCCAGACATCATGACTGGGTAATCCCATACCCTTCTGTCACCCCCATCTTCTTTATCATTCCCCATACCTCTTCCACAGGTGTTGTTCTTCCTATTTTATCACAAAACTTTCTCAAACTTGCCCTCTTAGCCTGGCACACTGTTCTTCCCACTGGATACTGGATTACATGTTGTATGTTTTTTGTTCTTTTAAGTTGTTTAAATGCTCTGTTTCTATTTCTAACAGCCTGACGATATTCCTTTCTCCGCCATGGTACTGGTTTCATATTCATCCTGTTTTTAGTCCTGTGAATAGCTCCCTCTACTGCTCTAATAATTCCTGAGGTTACCTGATCGTTTATTTCCTCCATATCTCCAGAAACATCAATTCTTGCCATTGTTTCTGTCACATGGGTAAGGTAATTTTATTGTGTGTACTTTTAACTCCCAGTGTTTTTATTTGTACATTCTGATTTTTAGTGTGATTTTATTGTTTTATTGCATGGTGTCTACTGGGAGTGTGTGTACTTCTATTTTGAAAACCTTGCCCTGATTGTGACACCCCTGAATCTAATCACTGCACCTGAGAGATTGGACTGCAGTCAAGATTGGACTCCACTCCACTCCGAAATCCCCGGTCAACCTAGCCGCCACTTAATTTGCAGTGCCTGTAAATAGGCGATATTACGATAATGCAGTGCCAGAACAGAATTCAAAATAAAAGGAGACACTTATGAAGGCAGTCTGCAATTTCACACAAATTCAATCAATCAGCCAGTCTGTTAATTCATTGATGAATTATTTAAACGATTAGTTAATTACTTAATTGAGCATTTGAGGAATTAATTCATTGAGTATTTATTTATTATTCAATTCATATTAACATCTTTATTCTGATCACACTGAGGCTGTAGAAGATGCGGGTCATGACATTTCATCTGTTTGTACAATTAGTCCAACATAAAAATAAACACAATAGCTGGAGTTTCTGATGAGGAATTTCAAAATAAAAGCCCACTTAATAGTCAAATATTTTCAATATTTCCCTCAAATTCAAATCCACATTAAGAGGAAAGTACCAGTTTCCACAGACTCATGTCACTTCAGACTGATATAACTCAACCTCAGAGACTCACTCAGATAATTCCAGGAAGATTTGATATGGATTTTCAAAATAGAAGTCCTCTAAAATGTGATTTGTGATGATATTTTCCTTTGATTTCAGATGACTGATAGTACTCAATGTCAGGGTTGCACTCACATAATTCCAGGAAGTTCTGATGCGGATTTTCAAAATGAAAGCACTCTGAAAATTGAGATTGTTGATAATATTTCCTTTTGATTTCAGATTTACTGTAAAAGAAAAAACTACCTGTTTCCACAGACTCATTTCACTTCAGATTGATAGTACTCAATGTCAGAGTTGCACTCAGCTAATTCCAGGAAGATCTGATGAGGCTTTTCAAAATTAAAGCACTTTGAAAATTGAGATTGTTGATAATATTTCCTTTTGATTTCAGATTTACTTTAAAAGAAAACTACCTGTTTCCACAGACTCATTTCACTTCAGACTGATAGTGCTCAATGTCAAGGTTGCACTCAGATAATTTCAGGAAGTTCTGATGTGGCTTTTCAAAATCAGAGCCCTCTTAGAATTGAGATTGTTGACAACATTTCCTTTTGATTTCAGATTTACTTTAAAAGAAAACTACCTGTTTCCACAAACTCATTTGTATTCAGATTGATAGTACTTCAAGTCCTGAGAGGGCACAATGATTATTCGTAAGACTGGCAGTTCTCTTGACCTTTCACCCGGGTCGAATGAGCTCTTTGTTCAAATCTCACAACACAACAACACCTTATTTAGCGACTTCCAACAACAACAACAACAACTACAGATTAGACTTGTAGTTCTTTCGACCCTCTTCACAGCCGCTACAACCTCTTACTATAGTCTCAAACCACAGTAACAATTTATCAGCGACTTCTTCATATTTCTTCATATTTTTAAACAATAACAACTGATAAGACTTAGTTTCTTCCGACCCTCTACTGGGTCGCAACAAGCTCCTATTCAAAACCATAATAACGATTTACAACAACTTCTCAGGATTTTTTACACAATAATAACAGCTGATGAGACACTTAGACAACAATAACAACTTGTTCTGATATCAACACGCATTTTATCCTCAACTGATCTGTCCCATGTCCTTACACTTCACAGCTCGAGCTATTTGTTTCAACAGATAACAGCTTATTGCAGTTTTCTTGTGCCATTATTCTCAGTACTGCCACATATTTTACAATATACCATTCCACTTCCAAGACTCAGACACATACAAATCCACATGCAAATTAACATGTTAAAAAACACTCTGAACATTAATTATCAGACATAATTCGCATGCATACATGAACTGACTTGACAAAATCATACTTTTACATAATATGGCTGAAACATACATATATAATTATCAATCACACATACTCACGATTTTGACCTGAAGGCTGCTGCCATGCCTCTTAAATACCTCAATTCAGGTTATTACTCTTTTTTTTAATATATAAAACCAAAACTAATAATAATAACAATACTTAAAGTTATTTTATTTTTATAAAGAACAAAATTACAATCATAATTTAATTAAATGTACCTTAATTTAATTTTTATTTTTCATAATTATTAGTTTTAGGTTCTTTTGGAGAGGTTTTAGGACATTACCTGAGACTTGTTGGCTGGGAAGTAGTTGACGGCATCACTCGTAAATGAAGAAAAAATACAAATATATCCCTTAATGGTGTATGTGGGGCGCGCCTGAGATCCGCCGTCCCATTCCTCCCAGTCCACTGTCGCAGGCTGTGTACTGGGCCGCTCCTCTCCTGGCTAGCTCGCCAAAATGTAGTGGGAGACTACCTTCCTTATCTTTCCAATTATTACACTATCAGACCCTGTGACTCCGCTCAAAAGTTAAAGTCCAAATCTGAGGAGAAACGGCTCTGAGTCTAAGTCCAAACCAGAGGCAAGACAGCTCAGAGACTAAGTCCAAATCAGAGGCAGGGCAGCAAGTCCTCAGTCCAAAAGGTGTTTATTTCAAGAGAAGAAGTTATAAATCCATGAGGTACCCCAGGGCAACAGAGAAATCTCCCCAGATCACCCACTTTTATGCTTGGGGTCAAGGTCACCACCGCCCACTTGGACCATCCCCCTTCGTCATGATCACGCAAGACTGTCATCTTACTATTCTCATTTTTGTCTGTCTTCCTTAAAGCCTACAAAGTGTATCACCCAGGCCCCTATCTGTGGCCTTGGGTGAGCTGTGGCTGCACCTGCTGCTCCCCCACTCCAGCCTTTTTATTATAAAGAGAGCATCAAACCTTGGTCTTACATCAGGCTCAAATTCCCTGTTAACACAGAACTGCAAGGTGTGTTCTCAAATCAATGTCTATGCATGATCATGACCCTGTTTATATTTGCCACTACACATAGTCAAATAAGTTACTTTTAATTGTTAGTTTTCTTTTTCTGACTTTTCTCTATTAAAGTCTTGTATAAATATGCAGTAATTAAGGTTTACGCTGCGCCATGATGTGAATATTAATAAATGTATAATTAAACTTGTTAACACGTTCATTGTGGTTTTATTTCATTTTTTGTTTTTCAAAAAAATATCATGAAACAATGAATGCCTTCATCACTCAATTGGGTATTTATATGACAGATTATAGAGTCTAAATCTAGCTGTCCAAATGACCGCTTCCGGCTCTTCTGTTGAATTGTCACCCCTCTGAAGTCCAACTGACAGTTTGGTCGTGGGGGGAACCGTTGAGTGACAGCGGAGAGTCAGCAGCTGGATTTTCACCTACGGCAAACAAACAAACAGCAACCACCCCGACCATTCTTCATTGTATTATTACATTTGTGGGAAGTTATTACAATAAAGATTTTCACGTCCCCAAAAATAAATCATTGTAAACGTAATAGTTATTACATGTGTATGAAATAGCATGTTACGTGTGTAGTAGGCGGCGGCTCTTAACTTTGTGGAAAATGTACATTTTTGGTTTTATTACATTAAATGCTGTTTATTGATGATGTTAAATGACATTGTTTGTCTCTTAATACCCTTCAAAGCCTCCTGTAGGCAGATAGACAATGAAGCCAAGAAATTATAATAGGGAATCTTCCACCTGCTTTAATAGCCTATGCACACTGCGCAGGTCTTATTATGGGCTATAATATGTCATGTCATTATCCATAACCGCTTATCCCTTTCCATGGGGTCATGGGGTGTTGCTGCTGGAGCCAATCCCAGCCTTGTCTCAGGGCGAGGGCAGGGTGCTCCCTGGACAAGTCGCCAGCTCATCGCAGTGCCCTCACTGATGAGCAATGTGGGGTTCAGTATCTTGCTCAAAGACACTTCGACATGCAGCTCAGCCTTGCCCTGAGCTGGGATTTGAACTAGTGACCTTTCGATCGCTAGTCGACCTGCTCTACCCGCTGAGCTACAGCCGCCCTAGGCTATAATTTTACTTACCTTTTTTTTAGTAAGGAGTAATCTAACACGTCAATATTTACAGACCAGTAATCAGATTAAAGTCACTTATCATTATTTTTGTCATTTTCCATATTAAAAATAGATATTTCTGCTTTCTTCTTGTCTTGGGGAGTGATGTCACGTGTGCCACAAGTCACGTTTTCAGCATGAGCACAACTCATGTGTAACACCACGCAACAACACAAACACAAACAGCAATGGAGGGAGGAGAGAGATGTGCGTCTTCTAGCTTGAAATACAGACATTATTTTGAGTTCCTGTAGCCAAAGACGAGAATATTATGGTTTGTTGTTCACTCTGCGAGCAACGTTTAATGTTGTGTCGAGCCTTCTTAATGTTTTAAAAATAGCGATTTTCATGCTAGCGTCAGAGTTAGCTTAGCGCCTGCTTATGTCTTGCCTAGGGCACCGAATTACTCATGGCCGGCACTGATTAAACAACACACTGGGAGGACGGTATGTCCACCTGCCACATTTATCAGGTAGCTGCCTGCAGACTGTAATTACAGGTGTTACAGCTGAAATCATGGATACATGGCACATAATTCTCATATAGTGAAAGTGAAAAAAGTGTATTGTGTAGTGAAAAAACCCTAACCCTAACCAAACATATCAGGCTTTTTTTTAGGGCCTGACGGCACCTAAGTCCTCGTTTTCCCTGGGGTGTGACTTCTCCCGTCGCTCGCGTTTATCTCCCATCCATGGCATCCTGGGTTAGGGTTAGGTTAGGGGAAAATAAGGGGAAACAAGTGCACTACCTTTCCCCTGGTGCACTGTCCTCCATATGGATGGCCACTTCCCCATCCCCATCTTCTTCTATTTAGGTTAAGCGGTGTATTTAATTAATAATGAGTTTAGTCTAGTTTGAGTTATATATCATGAAATTAAAATTTATATCAAGTATCTTATTTGTTTTAATAAATTTAGTTTTAGGGTAGGGTTAGGTAGAGGGTGATTTTTTCTCAAATTGCCACTGGTGTGGGTCCAGTGCTCTGGCGCAGATGTCTGCTCAAGGTCGCACATATTCCCACTGTCCGTTTTCACACCAGAATGCATATGTTTTGAGATGTTTTAGCATTTTTGTTGTTTGACAATTTTGTGTTTGTGTGGCCTGTAGGACGTTTGAGGAAAGAGAGAAGAAAGAACGCGACAGAGGAGTGGAGAGGAAGAGGAGGAGGAGAAGAGGAGAGAGGCATGGAGGGGGAGAGAAGGAAAAGGAGAGGGCCCGAGAGGAAGAGGGAGAGAGAGCGAGAGGGAGAGAGAGAAGAAGAAAAAGAGAGGGAGAGAGCATAAGCCCACAGGGGAGTCTGTGGGAGACCCAGCTCTACTCTCGGCTTGGAGATGTAAACAAATTCCCTAAGTCAGGGATCATAGTAAGTGCTGATTGTCATAGTGTATTATACAATATGTACAGTGAAACACGAATTCCTTATTTACATATCTATGTCATGCAATAAATCATAATCATAAGAAAACACACAATAAATATATGCACACACAAGAGAATTTCATAAGTTACTTTGAATCCGAGTTTGTGTGTGGCAGTGTCATCTGTGTCAGGTTGAATGAGACATCAGGAATAAAGTTGAATTACTAGGCATACACACAAAGAATGAACATATCCAAAGAATCGGGGGACACACATAAACAAGCTCCATAATATATTTTTATAATATAAGATCATAGTAATCAGCATAAGTATTTAAGGAAGTAACATAATCCAAGCTATCCTCCCAATAGCTTGGGTCATATAGTTCAAATAGACAATAGGCCCTGGGGAGGAAGAAGGAGAGTTAAAAGTGCCCTGAGGATTGTATTTTTAGGGTCTCCACTGAGGCCCCCCCATGGGATTTGAGAAGATAGAAAGAAATAGAAGAAGAACGGTCTGCAACTAGCATCGTAGCACCGCATAATTGTCTTTGATTTTATAGTTTTTGGATTTTTTAGGCCTGCTGATGGCCTCCAGGGCCCTTGGGGAGCAGGTTTAAGAGGCCCAGAGTTCTACAGAAGAGTAAGGAGGCCCTCTGCTGGGGAAAGTTAAGAGGTGCCTCCAAAATCGATCACTCCGACATACAGGTAAGTAAGTATAGATCAACATGATTATGTCATTAGAATCTTTTACAGGGGGCCAAATATAATTTTTTTTTTGTGACAATCTTCTGTGGTGTGTCGGCGGCTGTGCAGAAACAAAAGACAGAGGAAGAAGAGAACGGCAACACACAATTGCATACAGTTAAGTTTGAATGCTTTTATTTTTCAAAAGCTGTAAGGACAAGAATTGATTGTGTTAGTTTTTAACTCTTGTTTTCTCTCCCTTTTTAGGGTAGATTGAGGCCGAGAGGGACCTCCGTTTTCAGTCTGTGTATCCAGAGTCCCTCATTTCTCGTACGTTGTCCCACCGTCCACGACGCGCACATCTGCAGGCCCGTGATGGAGAGGTGTCGGGGGGAGTGTACCTGGAAAATTTTGGACCAGGGGGGTGCTCAGTTTGTTGTGATTGATATTATACAGGTGTTGTTTGAGACGGGCTATAAGGGTGTTACCAGTTTCGCCCACATAAAGAAGATTACAGGCCTGACATATAATGCAATAAACAATGTTTTTGCTCAGCAGGCTGACTTTTGCGTTTATTGCCGCTCCTGTTCTCCCGTGTGGATTAAAAAGGAATTTCCTGTTCTTGAAAGCCCAATGTGTATTTGATTGGTCAATTAACACTTGGGGTGAATTTGGTCTTAATTAGCTCATTGTGAAGGTTTTTGTTTTTTCTAAATGCCTAGATGATCCTATATTCCCCGAGGTGCTGGTGGCTCTGCAGGTGAGTGTGAAATCTGTTTTTGATCTCTAGTTGTAGCTGCCGATATTGTTTGGCATATGTCGTTATAAACGGTATGATTAAATCTTCCTCCGAGCGAGTTTTGCTCCCCCGATCCCGTCAGTCCGGCGCTGTCGCGGACCGGTGATCGGTGGCTGCAGTGGATGTGAGTGCGGCGAGCGTGGAACTTTTGATGGAGCGAAGAAAGCGCCTGGAGTACCCCCTGCGTCTGAGGCTACTGAATAGGATGGAAATGGCACTGTGTAGGTCGCAGGGACGGGAGGAAATGCGGTAGAAGCGGATTATCTGTGATTTGACTATGCCCCGGAATGTATGTTTGGGATGATAGCTCTCCTTATGCAGCAGCGCGTGCGTATCAGTTGGCTTAAAGTATACGCGCGTGAGGATCGTTTTAAGGCCCGTGATCGGGTCCGGGTCTGAGAAGAAAGCGGTAGTGTCCAGAAAATCGACCGACTGCGTGTTCAGCAGGTGTTTCACCGTAATGGACGGATGGTGTGCATTCAGGAACGCGCTCTCCCCGTGTTCCCACCCTCCAATAATGTCGTCTAGGAACCTGTAGTAGAAGGTCGGTATAAGTGGACATTTTTCTAACGCTTCTCTCTCCCACTCGCTCATATATAGATTAGCGTATGACGGAGCATATCTGTGCCCCATGGCCGTCCCCTGCACCTGTAGGTAATACTTGTCGTCAAACATGAAATCATTTCGTTTTAAACAGATTTCTAAGAGCTTGAGGATTTCGTTGTCCGGTCGTGAATTATCCGGGTAGCGCTCGAATATGTTCTTAACCGTCTGTAGACCCGTGTCTGTGTCTATATTTGTGTACAGGCTATCGACATCGAGGGTGAAGAGACAGGTTCCCGGTGGTAATTTCAACAGTCGGAGGACATCTAAGTCCTTTAAGTAGCTCGGATGTTTGGTGGATAGCGGGCCGAGGAACGAATCTATGTACAGTGATACGTTATAAGTAGCGCTGCTGCAGTCGGACACGATGGGTCTGCCGGGCGGGACCGCATTCGGGACCGTCCAGGTGCTCAGATCTTTGTGAATCTTAGGGAGGAGGTAGAAGAGTGTATCGCGGGGGTTGTCCGGGCCGAACAGAAAGTCGCGTTGTTTTGCGGTCAGTGCTTTCTGTGCGTACAGGTCTTGAATAATGTCCCGGACGAGCGTAAGTGTAAGCGGCTGAATGCTACGGGGAATCTGCTTGTAGTACTTCGCGTTCTCCAGCTGTCTATTTGCCTCCAACGCGTACTGCTGTACGTCCAGGAGGATGATTTTTGAGCCCTTGTCTGCCGGCTTTATAATAATGTTGCGTGTGCGGGTGAGTAAAGGGGACTATGTTTTGGTTCGGCTTCGCGAAGTGGTGTAAAATTTTGATTCTGCGGTGATATTGGTGCATGTCCCTACGCAATTCCTCCTCGTCAAACGAGGAAGGAGTGGGAATAAATGTCAAGCCCATCTCCAATAATTTAATTTGGTCTGGCGTAGGCTGGAAAAGAGTCGAGAGATTGAGGATGTTAGATGCCGATCCCCAGGAGAGGTCGACCGGGGTCGTGGGAGCAGGGGGCCACGCGGTTTGTGCCGTTTGGTCCGCGGTCCGCCTCCCGAGTCGCGTGTTGTCGGCGCTCGCAGGTACCTGTTTAGGATTAGTGTCTATTGTAAATTTATTTGCATTTGAGTGCACCACCTCATGAGTATTTTGCTCGTGGTCGCAGGTGTCCAGTGGACCCCGTCGTTCGCCGTGTGGAAGTGCGCGTCGGGCAGCGGCTCCAGGAAGGGAAAGTGGCTGCGGATAAAGTTGTTAATAATCGTCAGGTTTGACTGCTGCTCCTGAGAGAGGGATGTAGAAAAATTTAGTAGGGGAATCAGAATAGCGACTTAGGGAAAACAGAGCGAGCCCTGTTGTAAACGTGTCTAAGTTGTTTAATGGATGTTTTGTAGGGATCCTGGTCTTTGTTGTTGACCCCCGCTGACAGCACCAGTATTTTCACGTGTGGATGCACCGGCGTTCTGTCTAGAATTTGCCAGAGGTGATAAAAGGTGAGGCCCGGGAAACTATCAATTTGGACGTCTGAGTTGCGGTATGCAGGCACACGATTTAAATTTGAGTCGCCCAGGAACCAGATTGATCTTTTGCCCGTAAATTGCCACTCCACCAGCTTATTGCCTTTTCTTGCTTTATGGTAGGTGGGGCAGAAAGTATCGTCGGGTCTCTGCCCGCCATTTTGTGGCGACGATCCCATCTCCGCCATATGCGGCTCGGCAGGTGCGTGTGCAGTGTCCGGGGAGGTGCGGTGGCTCGGACCCGCGGAGGTGCCTTTAGAGGTGGGGTCAGAGGAGGCGGCTTTCGCCATGAGGTTGACATTGTTATGTCTCATTTGCCTCTTTCTCATCATGTTTTTCCCCACCATCTCAGGCTGTCTCCGCGGGCTCGAGATTTGCCCCAAGTCGGGCTCCCGGACGTGCCCCGGCCCTGCCACGCACTCTGCGGAGAAAATGGGAGAGTTGGTGATTGCCAAAAGAGATGTATCATCGTCAAGAATAGCCACATTGGACAATTTAGGTGTGTGTGTCTGCAACGACTTATTCAGACTTGAAGTTTTATGATTAGACTTTTTGGTTTTAACTGCGTTGCCCTCGCTTCTATATACTCTGTCTGTGCAGGGGCCCGTGGGGTCATCTTTCTTCCCCTTCGGACGTGTCTTAGGGGGAGGGGGTCTCGCAAAGTCCCTATCTGAGGAGGACGAGGGGGAGATGGGGTGGCTCTGGCTCCGGTTTCGGATCGGTCGCTCTGTCTCCCGTCCGTTGGGACCTGGAGGAGGAGGAAGAAGGGGAGGAGAGGAGGGAGGAGCGGTGTCAGGACCAGGAGGTGAAGGGTGAGAGCGGGTCTGACGGCAGGCAGGAGGATTCCCCCCAGCTGGGATATATCTGTTAATATGTACAATGGGGGAGAGAGACGGCTGGGGGGCACATTGCCGTCCCGTCTGGTAGACGTTACTCTGCTCGCTCTGTCCGGGCAAGGGGTAGAGTGAGTGTTAAGGGGTGTAATGGCTTCTGTGCTTTCCCTCCGACTCTTAGCTCTCTCTTTTTGTTGTAGACGAGCAGTTTGTGTCGTCAAAGGTGTCCTAGGTCCCAGATAAAGGCTTCTAGGATTCGAAGGTGGCTTTTGTGGAGGGTCTAGAGGGGGGAACTCCAACCTGCAGTTCAGATCTACCCTCGGGGGGGTGTCTCCCACCAGGGACGTCGTGGGTGAGGAGGCCAAAGTGTCTGAAACATGCGATTGCTGTGGGCTGCGTTGCAAGAGAGACTGGGCCGCTTCAATAGTGAAACTAGTGAGTCTGGCCCTGTAGCGTTTTCTAGCCCAGTTAGTGGCTGTCTGAAATGCTCTCTGTTCAAAAGGCAAATTACTATGAGTGAGAATGGTTTTGCATTAATCTTCCTGGAGAATGTTTAAATTGTTCTTCATCCAGGAGGTTGTGTTATCTGCTAGTGCTTGTTTTACACTGTGTGTAGGTGTGGAGGGCTTAATAAATGCCGTGAGCTTTATCACATGTTTGGCCATGCCTTTAGGAGGGGTCTGGGTGGAAATTGCAGCATCAATTATATTTTTGTGATGTACTGCTTGTAAAAGTTGAAAGTAACCTTTGGTTAATTTCCTAGTTTCCTCATCCAGTTGATGGTGGGGGAGGGGGGGGAGAATGGGGAAGAGGAGGTGGTGGAGGCGCTGTTCGTGCTGGGCCTCTGCGTGTCGGTCTGTAATGTCTGTGTTGTCTGTGTCTGGTAGTAGGAGCCTGGATCTGGTCACTAGCTGGATGGCTGAAGTCGGCCGCCTTCAACCTGTGAGGAAAAGATATTTTGTTTCATCAAAAGTCGGCCTACCTGTGGCAGAAGCCTAAGGGCTCCTGCAGGCTGCAGTCTAGGGCCTAGTGGTGCTGGTGCGGCCTCCCGTCATGGCCCGGATCTGGATGACTGGAGATGCTGGATGCTCAAAATGGCAGGAGGTGTGCAGCTCCTCTGTTGGTTTAAGCAGCTGGAGAGTGTATATGTATCTTCCTTCCCGAGCAGTAGGCAAAAAAGGCAAGAGTAATAAAAAATTGTCTCTAATCTTCCTTTTCAGGTGTTCAGACTGATGTGGAGAAGCCAGCCAGAGATGGTAAAACCTCACTGAGACCAAATGTCCTTTTAAAAGTTTACGTTTTTATTGAAAGTTTAAAAAAAAAGTTTGTTAAAAAACACTCCACTGCAGTCTAAAGAGGCCTGCAGTCGGTAAAAGAAATCCAATTTAAAAAGGCTGTAAGGTTGAGCCCAATTCAGCCAAGTGAAAAACCCTTACGTTTCGAAGTTGGCACTGCTTCATCAGAGGGTGTATCTGCTCCTAAATGTAACGTAGGAAGTAGGCAGGAAGTCCCACCCCCAGGGTGCGTCCAGCCGAGGGATTGGCTGGTGTAGGGGCGTTGACTAGGGGTGTAGCTAATTCAGCTGAATGGGTAAATTGAATGGGTGGTAACTTCCTGCTTTCTGACGTGTGTGTGTAATAGGGTGTGTAGGTGTGTGGGTGTGGAAAAGGAGAGGCGGGTTGCGGGGGAGGGGAGGAAAATAAAAAAGGAGGGAAAACAGCGAAATAGTAGAAACAAGGGGGGGAGGGGGGAGAAGGAACTAGAGAAGCCAATTTCAAGGAGAGATAACACACAGCTATCTCAATTGGGATCAATTGGGAACAACAGACATGCAGACATGGGAAAAGTTAGTTACGGCGTCATTCCGGTGTCATGACCGTGGTGTAAACGGCCCGTGGGTGGGAGTCAACCCCCCTTCCCTTCCTCTTTTCTGCCTGCGGTGAAATCCACTCGTAGTCCTGACCGATGGTGCTGTCAGCAGGGGGCCCGCTGCGGACGATGGAACAACGCGTGTCTGGAGCTACTGTGGATGTAAAGAAGTGTAGACTACAACCCTGATCTGAGATTTTTAAAGGGGTTATTTCCTTCTGTTTCTCAGGTTCCTCCAAGCCTAGGGTTTTGGGTTTAGGGCTAGAGGAAGAAGGGTTAGGGGTGGGGAACTGAGCCCGTGCCGAAAATGGCCCGGGAGGTGCACTGTCCTTCCCCCATTGTGCCTCTCGTACGCGATCCCAGCCGGAATCCTGGGTTGACCTCGGCGCCCATAGGGTTAGGGGTTAGGTATAGTGGTAAAATACTCAGAGTCTCTCCCTATGTTGCCCACCGACAAACATAGTTTGGTGCGGGGAACTGAACCCGTGCCGGAGGAGGCCCGGGATATGCACTGTCCTTCCCCCAGTACCCCTCTCCTACGCGATCCCAGCCGGGATCATAGTTACGCTCTCCTCTGCGCCTGTAGCGCACCTCTCTCCAAACACCGTCCATAAAGGGGTCTTTTGACCTTACGGTGTATGTAAATAATTACTAGGGTTGTATATTTATGTTTAGGGGTTATCTAGGTGGATATATAATAAACTAGTCTGCTTATGAGACAGTATGATATAATAGGGGAGCTATATTTATATTTAACAGATATATATACGAGGAAAACAAAGGAAGGAGTAAGAGGAAAACAAAGGAAGTGAAAAGGGCAAAACAAACAAAGTGTTTCGAAAAGAAAAAACAACTTAATTTGAGCTGCTGCAGGAAAAACAAGAAGTAGTGTGCTGACGGCGACGTTTCGACCTGGTTCAGGTCTTCCTCAGGCCAAGCACACTGTATAAAAGGGGAAAAAATAGAGCTGGTTGGTTGTAACTGGCTGACAGAGATCCGTACTGTTCCTAAGTCAGAGCAGGTGTGGGTGAGTCTCCCTCTGCTGCTCCCTTTTATCTCCTCCCACGAGACTCCCTACGCATGTGACCCCTCCCTCTTGCTACGCCTCCTCCAGAGTGGATTTCCACAGCTCTGGCCAGGAAGTAAGTAAATTAATTGCGTTTTGAGGTGTATTTAGTGCTTTAAGTATGTGAAATGAGAAAGAAAATGTCCTGCCGAACTTAGAAAGCGTATAAATAGAAGTAAACTTATGAAAACATAAAAAATCAGCCTGCATTAGTCAGTCAAGGTAAGTATTTAGTGTGGTGTAGTCTTTTAAAGATGAGTAATAATGTGTGTGTTTTTGTTTCTTTTCCAGGTAAGCGTGTTTGGTGTGTAATCGTCCTTTACAGGTAAGTCGGTGGTATGTGGTTTTTTCTTTTACAGGTAAGTATTTGATTTGTATGTGTTTTTCTTTCACAGGTAAGTATTTAGTGTGTAATTGTCCTTTAAATGTGTATCTGTATACATGTGTTTTTCTCTTCTTACAGGTAAGTATCTAAGTTGTATGTGTGTTTCTGTTATAGGTAAGTATTTAGTGTGTAATTGTCCTTTAAATGTCGATCCGTATGTTTTTGTCTTTTTTTACAGGTAAGTATCTAAGTTGTATGTGTTGTTCTTTTACAGGTAAGTGTTTAGTGTGGAATTGTCCTTTAAATGTGAGTCTGTATCTATGTGTGTGTCATTTTTAATGATCAATTGTGTATTTCTGTTACAGGTAAGTATTTAGTGTGTAATTGTCCTTTAAATGTAAGTCTGTATGTATGTGTGTGTCGTTTTCGATAATCAATGGTGTATGCCATGACTGACTAATGAGGTTTTTAAATTGTTCTATCTATTTATCTATTATCTATCTATCTATGTATTTATTTATTTATTTATTTCTATCCTAGCAGCCTTAAGGCTGTATGAATTAATGTATTTTTTAATTAGATATTTATATAATGAATTCAATTATGCTGTCTCAGGGGTATCCACTAGGTCAGTATAGATCTATCTACACATAAATATGTACAATGAATTGTATCAAATGAGACTTCTAGGGGGTTAAAAGATGTTGGGGTCAGGCAAGAGCCCCAGTGAGGTTGAGGGTTAGGGTTAGGTATAGTGGTGAAGTACTCAGAGTCTCTCCCTATGTTGACCAACGACAACATAGTTTGGGGTAGAGAGACAGAGGCAATGCGCTGGCCGCCGCAAGTTAGTCCCCATCTCACCTCCCACTTGCCAGCATGACCGATGATAGAGGAGAGAAGAACAGGTGGAGGAGGAGGAGGTGGTTGAGCGGGGGAACGCCTTCAGCGAACCAGCTATGGCTAATGGCAGGACAAATCCACACCACAATAGAGCGTGTAGTAGCTCAAAAAATATATACTGCCTG
>JARJLU010018156.1:0-127834 GCA_030272975.1 Sparidentex hasta
CATTGGATTCTGTCTTGTGTATTCTATCTTGTGGATTTTGTCTTGTGCTTTCTGTATTCTGTCTTGTGTGTTTTGCTCCATGCTCTATGCTCCATGCTCCATGCTCCAGTCTTCAGTCCCGTTTTGGTATGTTTTGATTTTGAATTTCCCATGTTTAAGTTGAACTTTGAATCTTTGGTTTGTACTTTGTCTCGCTGTTTTCTTTTGCTACTTTGTCTGATTCTTGTTTGTTACTTGGTCTGATTTTTGTTTGCTACTTTGCCTTTGCTCCTTTTTGTCTGCCATTTGTTTTTGTATTCAGCTTGTTAATAAAGCTCGCCCTTTGTTTGTTCCCTTATCTTTGCCTCCGGAGTTTACTGCGTTGGGTCCACCATTCCCTTCCATAGTTTTCCCTTTATACCCCAACCTGACACTCTGATGCGCAGCGGCAAGTCCCCAGGCCCAGATGGGTTACCGGTGGAGTGGTTTAAGGCCTATAAAGATAAACTCACGCCATACCTTTCTAAGACCTTTAACTATAGCTTTAAAATAGCTCATCATTTACCTGAAACTATGTCATTAGCCAATATTTGTCTAATCTTGAAAAAAGACAAAGATCCCAAAGATCCAGCGTCATATAGGCCTGTATCACTTATAAACGTGGACGCAAACATTTTAGCTAAGGTATTGACTTTGAGACTTGAACCACTAATGCAGACTTTGATTAGACCGGACCAAACAGGTTTCATAAACGGGAGGTCCTCCTCTAATAACATAAGAAGGCTTTTAAACATAATTCAGATGGCCAGTGATGAAGAAATGCAGGGCCTGATAGTTTCGTTGGACTAATTAAAGGCTTTCGAGAGGATTGAATGGCCGTATCTTTTTTATGCAATGAAAAAGTTTAAATTGGGGAAAGGATATATTGATTGGGTAAAACTACTATATCGGTCACACAAAGAAACTGTAACTACCAATTCCTGTTGCTCGAGTCCTTTTCCACTGGTACGAGGGACACCACAGGGTTGCCTGCTGAGTCCCTTAATGTTTGCTCTCGCCATAGGCTGAGCTAATAAGGTCTACAGCAGCTGTTAAAGGGTTCTTGATTAATGGTAAAACACACAAAATTTCTCTGTATGCAGACGATATACTTTTGCATCTGGTCGACATTGACACTACAATTCTGAGTCTACTTGACTGTCTGCAACAGTTTTGATATATATCAGGAATTTAACCAAAACTGAAGCCATGCCTGTGGGAGCCCTGGCAGGCTCTTCACCACCTAGTGGCTTTACCCCAGTTACAATGCGCATCAGGGAAGACTTGCACAGATGGGGGACTTTACCTGTGTCCTCGTTGGGCAGGATAAGTGTGCTTAAAATGAATATTTTGCCTAGGCTGTTGTACCCACTACAAATGCTGCCAAATACAATTCCTAATAGCTTCTTCAGCATTTAAATAGATTATTTACACAGTTCCTATGGCGGGGCAAAAGGGTCAGAGTGAAAATAGGCAGGCTGCAGAGAAATAAAAATAATAGTGGTCTTGGGGTCCCAAACATATGCTTTTATTATTGGGCATCACAAATGAGGTATATATATATGAATGGGCAAACCCAGATGTAACTAATACGTGGATTGATATTGAATCTAGAAACTGTGGTATGTTGACGTTGAAGGACTGCTCCTTTGTCAATCATAAAAAGGCAAAGCAGGAGGTTCATGATAATTTCATTGTTTTGAATACATTGAATACATGGAGCAAAATCCATTTCAAACTTAAAAACAACTTTTCACTTCTGGCTCCTATATGGAGAAATCCAGATTTTTTACCCTCATGTCAGGACCCAGTATTTAAGGTATGGCAGGAAAGGGGGCTAGACAAGCTTGCCAAATTATTTACAAGAGTAACAATGGAGTCATTTGCGAGTTTGAAGAGTAAATATTCTCTGCAACAATCCCATTTCTTTCGATTCCTACAAATCCATCATTACGTAATTAGGAATATGCAAACCTCTAGCTCATCTTTCTTGGACAACCTACTTGTTCAACCTCTACCAAAAAGATTTATTTCCTGCATGTATGAAGCCTTTGAGGTAAACTCAAACTATTCCACTGGCCACATACGAAGGCAGTGGCAAATTGATTTGGAATGTCAGATAGGAGAGGATATTTGGACAACAATCATGAAAAACACATTTACCATTCTGAGCTGTAACAATGACAGAGAGAGACTATTTAAAATTTTACACAGACTTCACTGTACACCTCTGATGAGAGGCAGGCTTGGTCTCAGCTTGTGTAACTGTAATAAATGTGACAGAGAAATTGGTACATATGCACATATGTTTTGGAAATGCTCAAAGATACAAATGTTATGGAATGAGGTTAAGAAAGAACTGGACACTCTGATTGGACATAACTTGGACCTATCACCCCTTCAGTGTATTCAATCGGCCAAGGTCTCGAGCGCAAGGAACAACCACAACACAAAACTCATCGGAATACTCTTGTGTATGGCACAAAAATCTATTCTTAAGTTCTGGACTCATAAAGACACTCCTACATTGGACGATTGGTACAAAGAGTTAATGAGTATAATCCCTTTTGAAAAATTGAGTTATGGCCTTCATGATAACTTGGAGGGTTTTACAAGGGTATGACAACCAGTTTTCGATGCTGTGGATCCCTCTGGACTGAGCTTCAATATCCCCCACTGAGTGACATAACATGGACGACTCTGGTGGTGTATTTACGTGTTTATGTATATGTATGTTTGTAAGCTGTTACTTACTATGTTTATTCATAACTGTCGAGTAGCTTATGCTACAGAAAAATGCATGGTTCTGTGGAAACCATAGGTAAAGGACAATATGTGCCCTGATTGAACCTTAATAAAAAGAAATTAAAAAAAAATCAGAACACTGTATTAATCCCTAAGGGAAAATTGTTTTTTGTTTCAGATACTCCGTACAAAGTCGGATAGAGATATAGCATGATTGGAAACAAGAGCTAAAGATAAAGATTAATAAAACAGTAAAATATAAAATATACAGTAAAATAATACAATAATAAAGTAGACAATCTGGAAATATATACAATATATACAGTGAAATAGTGTTATAAATAACATGAAAAAAGTAATTATATTTTGTTTGCTCTGTTTTTATAAATAGCCATATGATTCTAATCATCAAAGGGAGGAATGGTACAGTTTTTAATGACCACAGGCAAAAATGACTTCCTGTGGTCCAGCTGCTCTCTCACCTGTCTCCCCCACTCTAAAACGCTTTTATCTGTCCCTAATAAAGTTTATCTGCTTCAAACAGGAACTAATGCTGTAGAAAAAATCCTATGGGAAAAGGAAAAGTTTTATTGAACTCCCATCTGACCTCTGGGTTGGTGTAAGCGGCCTCCCAGTACTGCCAAAAGCCATATTTCCCTTCTTTACAAAGTTGACACATGGTCTTGACCATGTTTCAAAAGGGACAATGTTGAATATTGTACATAGATTGTGCCATGCGCCAGGATTTTTCAAGTTTTTGTTAAAAACTTTGTTAAAAAATTGTGTGATTTATGAAACTTACAATGTTTGCAGAGGTGTAGCAATGGATCTGTCAGCCCATCCTAAATCTGAAGGTCTTTTTGAGCATTTAATAATGGATTTTATTGAACTCACTCCATGTAGGGAGTATAAATATTGTCTCATTATTGTGAACATTTTTTATTTTTCAAAATGGATTGAATGCTTTCCATGTAAATATGCAACAGCTAAAACATCTAAACATCAACATCTAAATTTCTAAATACAGGAAATAATTCCCTGTAGGGGTCTACCCAAAAATAAATAAATAATAAGGACGAATAATAATGGTTCACATTGTGTGAACACTTTTATTCAAAACATCTCCAAAAGCCTATACATAAACCTTCACATTGTGCTTGCCCTCCAGGTAGTGAAGGTGCAGTGGAACGAGCTAACCAGACCCTAAAAACAAAATTGACTGAATTAATGGCAGAAACAGATTTTTTCATGGGTAGAGTCTTTACTGCTTGCATTGATTTATGAGAGGCTGCCCACATAAGAGAACTGGACTATCTGAGAGGGACACCTGGAGCCATGCATCCCAGTGCATATCTTTTCAGAACCATGCCGCTGAAGGGAGGACAACAACCTAACCTGAGGAGTGCTGAAAGGGGATGCTGTTTGGACAATTATGGCTGGATTTTCATCCTTGGATTGGTCACTACAATGGCCGTTGCCCAATCCTGTTTTTCAACGGAGTGAAATTTGGACTCCAAACTTCCCCATATATTCATATCTTGCACACAACCAACTGATTCACTTGCACCCATCAATTACACTGATGACATTTATACTGACTACCCAGACACCCCATCGCTTAAAGAAGGGTAAAAAATGGACTGTCTACAAAAACGAAAGAAAACACAGAAGAACCAACACAGGATTAAAAGATCCTAAAAGGACTTTGCCAAAGAGCATAAAGACTGTTTCAACAAAATGAGTTTTATCTATTTTTACTATTGTTTCTTGAAAATGATATTGTATTTTAATTTCTGTGACACACAGTCAAATTCATTGATTTTTGTTTTGAAAATTGTAAATGGATATTTCATTTTGAACTTTCAACGTAATTTTCCAAAATGTTGTTTTGACACTTTGTGTCAAAAGCGAGGAATGTGAGAAATTTCATAGTCTTCCTGCTAGCGATCAAATACGCTATAAGGACAGGAGGAGGAAGGGAGACACATACACCACATGGGAAGATAGAGAAGTTTAGATAAGATGACATTTGCTGTCCCATCTGTTACATCAAAGAGTCATTATTATGTAAAGAAAATGTTTCATGACTGTTGTAAAGGAAGGTAACCTCTTCCCTCTGACTGTACTTAAGGGATATCAATTTAGAGTTTGGAAGAGAACACTTTTGCCTTCCCTCTGAAATTCATCGGAGACTTAGCAATTCTCTACCTCACAAAGGAGAATTTCCACAACAATTGCCAAAATCTATACAGCTTTGGGCATGTCCAAAACATATGAAACAGTGTGGCCGGGACTTGTTTACATCGATCACAAGCTGGATCTAAATCTGGTTTGAACTTAGATAATCTCTCCTTGGACCAGTGAAGATGATGAACAATTCTGAACTATGGCGGCAAGCCATAGCGATACATCTGCTGTAAAACATTAGCGCATGCTACTGCTAGCACAAGCGGTATCCTCTCCCTGAGAGGGGCGTGTAGCAGGCAAGGCAGGTGTTGACAGACGGAGCTCATTAGCATTTAAAGGTGCAGGCACAGCCTGCTCTCAGTAGAGTTCAGTAGAGCGACTTTTAGACAGCTGAAATTCAGGAACACGGATGGGCTTGGGCAATGCATTTCAAATACAGTGTTGTTGGACCTGTGTGAAATTGATGAAAAACAGTATAATATGGGACCTTTAAGCTTCAATCACACTACATGTGATTACTGGTTGTGTAAACACATTTTTCCGTCTGTTAAAACAGAAAAAACTGTATTTTTTCTCAAAATGTTATTACTCAGCATACACAGAACAGTTTGATCAAGCATCAAAGAGAATTTTTTTTTTGCTGTACACTAATTCTAGACTGGTGTCTTTCATCCTCTTGGGATGATTGCCTGAAGTTAATGTTGATCTATTTAGAGTCCAAAAATGTAAAGGAGACTGTGCTGCAAGTTTCCAAACAAATATGTTGATGCATGTTGCTCACCTCTTCTTCCTCTGGCACTCTTGATTCTCTGAGGGCTGTTGAAAAAACTCGTGGGGTAAATGTGACATTAATGTTCGCAGCAAGTCTTGGAGCAGGCAGGTCTGCTTGTTCTTTCTTGCTCTTTGCTTGACTGTTGGCTGTTTGATCTAAATGCAGGAATATATGTATTAAAATACCAAAACCAACTAATATAGAAAGTTATGTGATCACCCAGTTAATTACTTACCCAGTATGACCTTTCCTGAACATCCATTGTCATGTTTCTCTGTCGTGACTTTCACTTTGTTTTGACTATCTATCTGACTCTGATGTTTGAGTTGGGCTTCTGACTTCTGTCTCAGTTGCCATGTTGCTAGGTCTGATGTGGTTTTCTCTCGCTCAGTCTCCTTCATTTTCTGGATACTGTCTCTTTCCTCCTTTTCGAGCTGGGATCAAATAAAAGACAAAGAGTGTATATAAGTCCTAAAGTCCTATATAGCTAGAAGGGTTCTAGATTTTACAGCAGTTTTCTGACAGTAATTTTGGACACTTGGTGATGAGATTTCTGAGTAGATTGTGGAGTCACTGAGTAAGTTACCTTCATCATTGTCTCCAGTGCATATTTTTTCTCTGCATGCTGTTTCTCTGCCTTGGATATAGACGCCAGAGAAAGTTTTTCCTGGTATTTCAACACAGCCTTTTCTCTGATCTTCTTCTGTGTTATTTTATCATCTGAAACACATTGATTTATAATTGTATATGAATTGAATGTAAAGGTATGACATACTTTTAATCAAGTGAAGCAGGCATTTGAAATTATTAGCTCAAGGTTAGCTGATCTTTATCGTTATCTATATTAGAGCCTAATGTAGGGCCTGTAGGCCAGTTTCAACTAGACACCTTCAATTACACAGTCCATGAGTGATTTTAAGTTTTTTTTGACACACTGGTTGGAACATTTGTTTAAACTGAACGGCTGCTGGCAATTCCTCATTATACCTCTTCTAATATGCCTTTCGATTGTGCAGCTGGAATGGATTAGTGAGAGGACTACATATAGGGTAGTTGATCTTACTTGTAGTTATCATCAGATGCTCCCATATTTTGTTGGTCCTCTTTGACAAACTGATTACTGCTACTCCATTTCCAACCTTTGCTGTGCTTCTGATGTCATCAACAGGTTCGAACAGAAAGGCTTCAAATAGGTGCGGTGAGAAATGCACCTGTACAGAGGAGAATGTGGAAAACATTTATGGGTACTCCATGAAGAGAAACACCAGCCCCCGTCTAAATAACGTTTAGTTTAACTTAGTTTCTATCATAATGGCACTTTAGACTTCACAATATAGCTACACTGCAGGCTACACAGTTACATTGTAGGCTACAATATATAATTACACTGTAACCTCCCAATATAGACACTGTAGGCTACACAATACAGCTACACTATACACTATAGGCTACACAATACAGCTACACTATAGGCTACACTATACACTATAGGCTACACAATACAGCTACACTATAGGCTACACTATAGGCTACACAATACAGCTACACTGTAGTCTACACAATACAGCTACACTGTAACCTACACAATACAGCTACACTGTAGTCTACACAATACAGCTACACTGTAGACTACACGATACAGATACACTGTAGGCTACACAATACAGATACACTGTAGGCTACACAATACACTGTAGACCACAAAAACAGCCACACTGTAGGTTACACAATACAGCTACACTGTAACCTACACAACATACACTGTAGACTACACACTACAGCTTCACTGTAACCTACACAATGCAGCTACATTGTAAGCTACACAATACAGCTACACTCGAGACAACAAGATATAGCTACACTGTAGGCTGTGGCTGAAGTGTTGTGTTCTTTAGCTAAACGTGTTGACAAACTCTATCCTATTGTTCAATCAATCAATCTTTATTTATATGGCGCTGTTCGTGCATTTCTAACGTTACATGTAGATCTGTACATGTTTGTATGTTGTTGTACATGTCACAAGGCCACACAGAGCAAAGTGAGTTACACACGTTAATTGTTAGTTAGCTATAGTTAGCATGGTAGTTTACCTTAAGGTATTCGTCTGTAGACAGGATGTCTACTTTCTCAGCTTTGCATCCTTTTAAAGGCACGCTTATGTGAACCGCCGAGTCTGTCTGTGTCCATGAGTAGTCTGTCACTAGCAATGGCATTTTTGACACGCTAACCTCCCTCAGCGTCAGCCTCCTGTTTGCAACTGTGCCAGCAGCTTCTTCAAAGTTCAGGCTTTCCACCTGCACTTTACTGATGGTTGTATCGATGAAGTCAGTTAAAAGCGAATATCTGCGTCAAATGGAGAAGAACTGACAACGACAAGTTTCCGCATAGCGTCTCGTTGCTATGGTGACCGGACATCGCTCACGGTGCCTTCACGTTTTTCGGAGAAATCACAATTTCGAATCATTGCAATAATTTTCAAGAAATTATACACTAAACTTAAAGTAGACAGACTGCATATGCCACTGCGGAAAACGTAAGACACACAGGTTTGCACAGCCGCTTCACACCGAGGTGAAATTTTTTTTTATATTCGACATTCGAAGCTATGTTTTTTTCTGTTTCTAACCTTAAAAGCGTCATGAGAACTGCACCAGTTTCATCTAGGTTGGTATTATTGTGTACAGATAAGTGGACAAACATTTATATGGTCTCATCAACTGAACGACCTCGGAGGTTGTGGCGAAAATTCCAAGGAACATTGAGACCATTGTAAAATTGACAAAAATAAATAAACGATACATGAAATAAAATAAGGAACACTGTTATCTCGTGATAACAGCTTATTATCTCATTATCTCGATATAACAAAGGTTGTTTTGTCGTGATAACGAATTAGTTTATTTTGTTATCTCCATACACGAAAGATTGTTTTCTCATGATAATGAATTAATTGGTTGTGAATGCAGAAGGCATTCTTTATTTTACTTATCATATCTTCCAGGTCTGAGAGTTTGGCCCTTAAATCCTTTAACAGTGGATTCACTCCATTCAAACACAGCTTATTCATCTCAATTGGGAATTGACCGTTTCTTTTTTTCTAATTGATATCATTCATATTTTCAAGAATATTTGACGTTTTTTGTCAATTTTTTCCCATTCAAGCAGATTACGGAATCTTCAAAAATCCTCAATTTTCACACTTTTTCAAGCACATTCAAAGCTCATCTAGTCATTCATACTTCCAGATAGAAACTCCATCAAACTGTGAAACGTTCACAAAGATTAGGACTTTCTCCCCAAAATTCAGCTTTTTCACAGCATTCATACTTTTTGCACAGTTGCACTTGAAACATTGGTAACTTTTCAGCCACTTTGAGATTTTTGCATTGGTGTGTATTGGGTGGAATGCTGACAGCCAGAGTGAAGAGGAGCTGCAAAAAAATCAGAAAATCTCGCCTTCAACTTGGCCTCTTTTCCACAATTTACACTCTGGCAGAAACTAGAAACACCAGCTTGTAGGCACACTTGTGCTCGTGCTTACAGTGGCTCTCTGGAGACAATTGGACAAAAACTTTTGGCTTGGTGGGCATTTTACTGACAGGAACACCGACCAACTGCCGTACTGAGTCCCATTAAACTGAGAGGAAAAATATCTTGAGGCAGACAAACACATCCACTTTTCTAAACTGCTCAACAAGACACATTTCTGACCACAGGCACACAAAAACATCACAGAATGCTCAAAAGACTCTCATAGTATCGGCCATATCATTATTTTAGTGATAGCGGTTACTGTTTTGTAGAGAGAAATATGATAATGTTAGGTGAGCCTCAGCTGAAATCACTATTAACTTCCCTACTTGTCACATACTGACATTTTGTCATATCCCCCTCGCGTCGACCTCGATTGTCAACGCAGAGAGTCAGCTGATAGATTTGAACACAAATCCCTCATTGGTGGATTTTGACACAAAGGGGTTGCGCTGGAAGTTTCAGTTTCAGGTCCTGCATTTTGTGTTACAGATGTTTATCTTGACTTGTATATATATATTTTTATTAAGCTCCTGGCTATGTGGAATCATATAACAAATAAATAAATATTTAACAAAAAGACACATTTTCATTCAGGCAATCATTTATCTTGCATGGTGCATCACGTTGGCCAATTGACTACTTTAACAGTGATACATCATTGTATGCGACACTCCTTAGGATCAGTTCATTTTCTGACATCCTGACATTCTGACAATTAGAACAGCATGCCCTGATCAAAAACAAGCAAATTACGCTGTAAACTTGTTGCCAGTTGTAGGATAGAGACACCATAAAACAACCTCATTTTGCACCAAATGCAATTTGCTATATAAGGTACTGCACATAGTTAGCTAAGAGTTAGCCAGGAGAACGCGCTATTTTTTCTAGAATGATGAACTGAATGCAATTTAGTTGTTTGTCACTGAACTAGCTCAGATTATGTGAGGTTCAAATCTGAATAAAAAATGCTGCATTCAAGTTAACCCTGGCAAGTTCATGTCACCACGCCATAAATTGCCAGACTTCAATAAAATTATTTACAAGTTCATAAACATCCATGGGCACGAAAGATACTATATTATAGGGCTAGGTCAAGGATATTGTTATAGCTTTAATAAAATGAACTGAACGTGAACTAGTTAAAAATTTAAATGCTGTATTAAAAACCTGAACTTTTCATTTTTAATCTGTGTGAACTGAATTTTTAACCATTTCATGTGAAGTATGGACTTACACAACACAAAATATTTACTTGTTCCCTATTTACTTGTTATTTGGTGATGTATTCTATATTATATTGATTTGTTTTGCTCTCTCTCAACAGATTCCTTAATCCCTCTCACTTCCAACTACCAATTAGCAGCATTTTAGAACAAAAAAGGCACTTTTAAGAGCCACGTTTGTCTAGTCAGTCTGTCTCTACTTTTGTATTGTTCTCCCTCTCTCTCTCTTTCTCTCTCGGCCTTCCACCAGCCATTCCTCAAACAGCAAGCAAAGTGTTAGGTGGATTAAGAGGGACAGTGAGGGAAACATAATTTATGCCAGGTCCAGCTCTTCACGAAAACAAGCAGGTCAGATTTGTTTTACATTCATTCAACACTAATTATTTATTTATCTTTTTAGCAGGGTTACACCTATAATAGCAAATTTGCTAGCTAACAGTCATTCAAAATGTCTTACTAGGTTAGATAGCTTACTATTCAAGCTAATGTTTTTGTGTAATACTTTGAACAAGTTGATTCTCAGTGTATATATATTTTTCTGGGTCACTTTTTTGGCATCAATGTTTGATAGCAAATGTTTAATAACTAACGTTAATTACAAACGCGGTGACGTTTGCTAGCAATATGATTTTGCATTAATTAATTAATTTAGTTAACTTATTGTTTGAGGTAAGGTGTTTGCAATTGTTTATTGCAGAGCACAGTGAATTATGTGAGTAAATAAACATATTTATTCATCTCCCTATTATGCTCATACGTTGTATGAAACTTCCCCAGGAGCGCTGTTAAAATATTTTGGAGGAGGCACTGACTCAGCCCAGGGGCAATCCACCTCCTCAGGAGCAGCCGAGGTGTTCAAAAACTGTCACCATATATATTTGATTTCTAGTCAAATTATCTCATTAAGATATACCTATATACGATATAATCATAGCACAAGGGATATGTTTTTCATCTCAGGTCCATCTCTATCCACTGCTCCCACTGTGCACACTGTCCTCTCTGCAACCTCAGCTGTACCTGGTAAGTTAACAACAAAACAGCCATTAATTGCTCAGTGCACTGCAGAACATACTGAGATGAATATTTTTCTAATATAAGACATAATCATATGACAAGGGACATGATTTTAGACAAATCCATATTATTTCGAAACTTCTAAAACTATTTTTAGTTGTTCCACTGCTTGTTTTCTTATTACAAGCTATAGCTGTACTTTTTTATTTAGAAAATAAGCTGGATCATTTTCAAGTGTAATATGACTATAACATGGCAAGCTTTTGTTTTTGTTGTTTTTCATCTTAGGTCCATCCTCTGTGCCCACTGTCCCTTCTGTGTCTTCTGCAACTTCAGCTGTACCTGGTAAGTTAACAACAAAATGCCTTTATAATTGCTCAGTGTACTGCAGAATATTCTGAGATGAATAATTTTGTCCAAACATATTATTTTAATTTCCCTATAGGTCCTTCATATTTGGTCATCGAGATTGATGTGTCGTAATCAGCATTCAGTTTGGAGCAGGGATCAGCAGCTCCGCCAGTTGACCCAGCTGAGTAGCCCTCTTTCGTGTCAGACTCAGAAAGTACTGAACAGGTGTTAAGAGGGCCACTGCCTATAGAGGACACATTTATATTCCCAAAAAGACACGATGGCCGAAGCTTCCACCAGCATTACACATACAGACACCTTGTAAATGGGGAAAAAGTAAAGCGTAGCTGGCTCACGTGCTGTGATTTTTACATATAAAAGTCAAATCTTTGAATTACAGGAGTGTATTTTGAATCCCCCCCCCCCCTTTTTTTACCAACGATTTTGCACGTTTAAATCATTTTCAGACCTAATTCACCTTAATATGTTATTTATAAACCACTTGTGTTACCTTGTACCTAGTACTTGTCTGTTTTTTTTTGTTATTTATTTTATTTAGTACTGTCTGCTTTTGTACATTTGGTGTTGCAGTTTATTTAAAACAATAACAATAAAGCAGATTGTGTTTACAGTAAACGATCAGTTTATTTTGTTACTTTTAATTGGCCTAGATGACATTCGGTGTCCCACTTAGTACTGTATCACTTTGAATATTAAGTGTTAATCAACCCCAGGCTGCTCTTGTAGCTGAATTTGCTACCATTTCAGATTAAAAACCATAGATGGGTAAAACATGCCGGGCTGCTCTTTAAGGTTTCATATATTGATTCTCTGTGTCGCCAGTAGGGGGAGTTGCTGAATATATTAATACAAATATTAATTGAATAAGTAGAATACATTTAGTTTAAAGTAGATGTGTGAATGATCAATAATCATTATTATTGGCAATAATAAAGGGCCTCAAAATCAAATTTTGCTTAGGGCCTCATGGAGGCTTTTTTCACATATTGAATGCAGAGTTTACACATCCACATTGCATACAGAAGCCTGATCTTAGTGGGTTTAATTGGGCTTTTGACCAGTGGGAAAGGGGTATAACCAAACCAATACTGACTTCACTAGTAAAGATGGCCCCATTTAAACTCATAGCCCCTCCCCTGAGGTGTGTGCACGTGCAAGGCCTGTAACCATTGACACAACCGAGAGATATGCAGTGTGTATGTGTGTGTGTGTGCAGTGTGTGTGTGCTGCCCACAGTCAGTAACAGAGCTGCTCAGTCACAGGGAGGCAGAGTCTTCCGCCATAAAGCTCCTCTCCTGTATAACCACACTTCAGTCAGTGCGTTTACATGCACAGCTTAGTTGGATTACAGCTATAGTTCGACTATGCCACTCAATCAGACAACTGCTATTATCCGAGTATTTTGCCGGAGCATGTCTTGAATTTCCTCCGGGATCAATAAAGTATCTATCTATCTATCTATCTATCTATCTATCTATCTATACCCTGGTACACTAGGTGGCGCTGTACCCATTTCAACTAGTGGTAACAGAAACACCTCCGGCTGACCTCTTTACGTCACCAGCTGCCTCGGAATTCGAGAAAGATGGTGTACGAAGAGCAAGATGAAGATACATCTTTGTACATTTCGTGTATGGTGTATATGATAATTACACAAAATAGATGTACAATGGCGCTCGTTCTTGCAGTGATTTCGGAGGAAAGACACCGCCACCATCCATCTACTTCCGGCTCATGGCCCCGTGGAAAAATCTCGCACCTGTGCAGAACGCAAAATCCGATCCGATTTGCTGGAACGTATACATGCAGGAGTAATGCGACTATCAATCGAATAATCTGGGTGCTTAAATTCGACTATGAGAAATCCGATCTGGTCTGATTTTAGTCAGACTAAGATGTATACATGCATCCGATCATAGTCGGACTAACCCAGTAATTCAGTTTTCTTAAGTGTCATGTACCGGCACTGTTGATTCAGCAGGCAGACACCCTCTCAATGTTTAAGAAGTGGACTCCTTTAGGATAAAGCCTATAGTTAGGGCCTGCACAGACTCTTAGCAATGCTGCCAAAGATTTAGACTGCCAGGGGATTTCCCATGATGCACTGAGCTCCTCTCTCTTTCTGTTTATCTGTACACATTCTTGACTCATTAATACATGTTACAGACTGGCCTCTTCCCTGGAGTCTCTGTTCTCTAATGTCTCGCAGGTTCCCATAGATAGTGACTGGCCATGCTGGTGTGGTCCTGCTTGAGCCCTACCATTATTAGGGCCAGAGCAGATCATCGGACCTGAACATACCCCAAAACTCACCAAATTTGGAATATACGTCACATCCGATGAAAAATTTGATAATTTCATGTCATTGGGCATGACCTGCAGGCTCTGTAGCGTCCCCCTGTTGTTCTTGCCTGCCTTCCACATGCGCATAGATGCACGAAATTCGTTACGCAGATTCATCATGTGCAGACGCACAAAAAAGTCTGGGAACCGATACCATCACTCCAACAGGAAGTCAGCCATATTGATGTGTGGCAGCAAATTTGACAAATTCATGCCTACTTTGAAAACGATCTTGTCCTAGAGCTTAAACACCACAGTCTTCACGTTAACTCGTTTATCATCTTCATGCCTTGAAGAACAAAAGTTATGGAAATCGTTCGGATACATCAGACTCTAGTGGGCGGGACTGTGGAAACCATTTTTTTCCTTTGCTGTCAAGCATCAAGGCTTTACATCTTCAACATACAATTTCCTATCCACACCAAACTGCTCGTAAGTGTGGAGGCTGTCTCCATGAACACATCTCGGCTTCAAGACTATGTCGGCCATTTTGAGTTTGGCCGCCACTTTGAAATTAGCAAGTCCTCATAACTTCATACGATTTCCTATTTCTGCCAAATCTCTCGAGATGGTAGAGGGAGTAGCCCTGAATAGATCTGTGTTGTCATTGGGTGTGGTCGTGACCTGCGGGCTCTGGAGCGCCCCCTATAGTGATTCCCCGCCTCCTAGAAGCACATAGAAGGACGAAATGTGGCACACACATTCATCATGACTGGATGCACAAAAAGCCCATTTAGACCAATTCTCTCAGTCCAACTTGAAGTCAGCCATATTGACATGTGGTGGCGTTTTTGACAAATTCATGCCAACTTTGAAAACTATCTTCTCCTAGAGCTTAAACACCACAATCTTCACATTCACTCAGTATCATCTTAATGCCTCGAAGAACAAAAGTTATGGAAATCTTTCAGCTGTGTCATACCTGGTGGGCATGACGGCTGACACCAACCAATAACTTCTTTGTACAATTTGCTATCTTGGCCAAATCTCTCAGGAATATAGAGTGAGTCGTCCTGAATAGATCTGTGCATCAATACTATGTCATATCCATAGCGCCAACCACTGGACACAGGAAGTCACATCACATGAAAGTAACAGGTGAGCGCGCAATCCGACGGCGCTGCAGCCTAACGTAACTGCGGGCCGCGGTGGTGCCGTTCATTTAAATCCTTTGCCATGAAGCAGCAAGTCCTCATAACTTCACCATACATGTCCTCTCTGAGCCAAATCTCTCAGGAATGTAGAGGGAGGCGCCCTGCATATCTGTTCATCAAAACTGTGTCATATCCATATCCATACTGGACACAGCAAGTCAGACAAACGTCGTCCGATTGTCATGAAGTTTACTGCTTGTTTTCTCCCCGTCGTGACATGCAAGTGACAGGTGAGTGTGCATTCTGACAGCGCTGCAGCCTGATGTGTGCAGAGTTGAACTTATACTATACAAATTATGCTTGCCCATGTTACATAGGGTTAAAGAATTTCACTTTATACACAGATATCACATCCACCTTTATCTTTATTGACAGGTTGAAACAATAAAAATAGTAAGTAAAAAAATAAACTAGGTACAACACCCCTTTCCCAATGATAAAGTCACATGACAAGCCGTAGGCTGCAGCTGTTCCTCTACTGTTTTTTTTTTTTTTTTTTTACTTTTGTCTACTTTATACTCTGTGAAGCAGACATAACAAGCACAAGAAGCTCTCTTAAAGAAGGTCTGCTGGGCTGGTTGATGAGGTTCAAGTCATCTGCATAATACAAAGGGAAAGGCTCAGGTGATCACAAGCAAGAGGATGGGACAAGTTTTAACACTTCTTCAGACACATCATTGTGTAAAGGAGATTACTACATGGGCTCAGAAACACTTTGCTGCACTGTTGTAGCCAAACACAGTTTGTTTGTATAAGATTGTATTTATTTATGTTTTACGCAGCATTATATATAATTGCATATCTATTTAATACTATACTATGCCTGTTTTTTATATTGCTGTGTTATACTACTAATTAAGTTGTACTGTTTCATTACATTATATTTCTGATGTATATTTTCTTATTTATCCAGAAAACAATAAGTGTTGATGATTAATCATATTATATGTTAGTCTTGTGTATGCTGTTTACACATCTTAGACTTGCTGACTTTACTGATAACAATCAAATCACACCACTGACACTTAAGTCATCTACTCTTCTCTCTTCTCTCATCTTCTATTTTGGTTTTATATAACTATATACACTTTCAGTCTAGACAACCATATGTCCCCTCTGGTGATAAATTAAAGGCTAATATTATCAGCAACATCTGACTGTACTTGCTGGAAAAAAAATAACTATTTTCTTCTTTTTTATGTAAGGTTTTCTGACAGTTATAGTGCCCAGCTCTTTTAGTAAATAAGTGAAACTTTTTAAAGCCATGCATGCGGTATAGCGCTATGGATTGCAGTGTCAGCCTGTTGCTCCTCATGATTTGGTGATGCCCTTTCTGGACCGTCTGTCTGAGGAGACAGAGCAGCAGAGTGCCAACAGCAGGCAGGGCTTCATGAGCGCCTCAAATATCCCTTTGTGCTACATACGAAAATAGTGTTTTTTTTTCTTTATTTTATTTTTATTATTTTTTATGGCAGCAGGGTTAACGGACGGTGGTTTGGTGGGTGTTGTCTTTTAGTATCCTTTAGGCTCTGTGCAGATATTTCACTTCACTGATGCTCTGTAGATAGTACCAGTAATGTTCTGAGCACTTTTATTCACCAACTGTAGATCACTCTTACAAAAGCACCTCAGATGAGCTGACACAAATTTCTATACGCTGCAGATAGTCATAGTTTTCGATTTATGAATCTGAACGACTTGATACCCTTGCTTTTCCTTGAGACCTTAAGCATTTGAAGTTTTGAGCCTTGACAGCTGCACTGATAGCTAAAAAAAAAAAAAACCCTCAAGATTAAATGTAATGACTATATGAATCCTCTGACTTATTGCTTAGTTCCATCATAAGGTCAAAATTTCAGGTTAGGGATTATCGGCAGCTCACCGGCTAGCAGACCCCTATAAGAAAGAGAGAGAGGGAGAGAGAAACGATGCGCTGTGAGGCTTATATGGGCACATGACAGGAAGGGGAGTGATTGAAGTGCGGTCCTGCTCCTGAACTTCAGCCAAAACTTTATCTAGCAAATGTTAGCATCGCAAACAGTGTACTGGCCAAAAATCAGCATATTGGTATGCCAATATTTGCCTATAGCTCATCTACAGCCACATAGATCCATTAGCATGCCCACAGAGTCTTAGTCTTGTTAAAAGTGAAATTATGTATTTGTGAGCCGTTTTTAAAGATGTCAGCTTGGTGGTGAGAGCCACGGACAGGGTTTTGAACTCAGAAACTATTAAGAGATTGAGTAACACATAGTTTTCATATTACAATGGGATTTGTGAAAAGAAAGAACTAAATCTTAAGGTCCACTTACTGGACATTTTAACGGATTTTCACCATATTGTACAATCTTCATAAAAAGAGATCAGATCCACCATAAGTGAACAAAGTCATCATTTTAAGGACAGCAGAAGACGACACTAACTAGTATCAGGACATTAAGTCTACAGAGAACTTGTATCCAGATCCTCTAAAATGTCTCAGCTACACTACATTTAAATGCTGTTGGAGGTCTCTCTATCAGAAACTTAAAAGGAGTAACATTATAACAGCGTTTCTCTAAATCTCTCTTTATGGTAACTAATAATGATTTAACTTTTACACAATCAATAAACTCATTCTTTCTGACTTTTGACCTGACAGTCAAAGCCAGAAAAACGTTTATCAGAGTAATCCAGAGATAAAAACAAGGACAGAGATAGTATCAGAATAGCCAAGGTGATCTTTTATACACTCGCTGTTGTAAAACCATTTAGTTCTTGCTTGTTTAATGGACTCTATTGTAAACCCCCACATCATAAATGTGTTCCTTAACAACAACTTGTATAACAATTAAAAATGTCTGAAGTGTTGAACATATTGTTCCTGGTAGGCCCTTAATAATGCTGATAGTCTCAAAGGATTGTTTGAGTCACATGAGATAAACCTTTAAACATTAGCCATATCTGTCTCTCTGCATTCATAGCTTTATAGTGTATCCACATCTTTCTCATAGCTAAGATCCTGCACATTTTAACAAGAAGGCCTGAAAAGGATAATGAACTGCAGCTGACCCCCGTGTGTTCCTCATTCTACAGCAAAAGTCATATATACTATCTAGGGCTCTGGACATAGTTGTCAAGATTAAGAAGGCAGATTTATATTTCAGGTAAACCCTGTCCATCAGCTTTAACTGCATCTGCGCACCAAGCATCAGTGTTATAAACACGAAGTCCACCTCTCTTTGTCCAGCTGTAGTCCTTCTCTCCCTGTTGGCGCAATACACAGTCAGCCTGTCGAGTGCAACAGCTGGTCCAAAGGGTCAGGCTGGATAGCTGAAAGATGCCGAGTTCTGTGGTGATCTCAAAGTGCACTGCTCTTAATTCAAATTACAAGCTTTCTTCTTGATGGCAGTGTCTCTGCCATGGGCATTGTGTGTTTCAGTAATGAAGCGGAAAAAAAATCATGATTTTAAAAACGAACTAACTGTGGCATAATTTGGAGGAGCTACTGGGCTGACTGATAACTGCTCTGACACAGAGTAGATTTAATTGTTCCAGATACTTTGTTAGAGGCATCTGACACTATTGAAATGTTGTAATTGCCTGATGGAGCTGGCAGATACCTGAAAACCAGTCAGTGACTAGAAGTGCTGTCAATAGTATGAATAGTTGAGTATGAATAGTTTTGTACATTTCTGTGGCCTAAATAATTTCAACACTGTTTTGCCAGTTCATTATATTGTCTATAAATTATACACTCTCATCTCAATCAAACACTCTGCTCGCTCTCATATTGATTTTGGTTTGGACTCAAATAGTTGGTAAGTTATTTTAGACCCATTTTTGTTATATTTGTAGGAAGTCTGTCAACATCCTGACAAATCAAAAAATCAAATGCTTTGGCAAAAAAGGAGGAATAATCTTGTATCTGTAGCTGCCTCTAATAGGCCTACCCAATCATTTCATTCCTGTATCAAGTATAAAGTGTCCTCCAGTGACTAGGAAGCACAAAGCAGGCCCCTCTTAGCCAAAGTATGAGTCGCTGCCAGAGTGACAGAGGGGCCTCTGGATGCCACAACACTTTTTTGCTGCATCAAGTAAAGCGGTGCGTGCCGTACAGCACGCTGTTCTGCACTCTCTCACCTAAAGTTCAGCCATATTAAACTGAAGGCACAGCACTGCACCAAACCCCGCAGCCAGCCCAGCTCAGCGCAAATGGCACTGTGGCTGAAAAGCCCACTTCTCGTTCAGTAGCTAACCTAGTTTAGTTTTGAGGGCGTGGATAGGGACGGATATGATTTTTTTCCCTCTGAATACATTCAAATTTTAGCTAGCTTTAATCTTACCAATCCCAGCTCCAACTCTGGACAATATATATCTGGCTTTACAGCTGCTTAATGCATGTTCTTCAGCTAGACACTAACTTTTCAGATCTTTACATTTCAGATCTCCATGTTCCTCCACCCCTCGGCCACTCCGCTCCTCAAATTTCGGCCTTTTATCTGTTCCACGCTCTATCTGTAAAACGAAAGGTGACTGTGCCGTTGCTGTTTTAGCCCCAACATTGTGGAATAGTCTTTCTCACTCACAGGAAAGCCTATTTATAGATTTCCTTGTTTGTTTTCTCATCTCTTGTGCCTCTTTGGATGTATCCCTCCCTTTTGGTTTATCTTCCCTTGTTTGATCTTACATGCTTTTTTTGTGTGTTTTTGTGTGTTCTTATGTTTATCTGTTTGTTGTTTGGAAAGAACTTTGGATCTTTGTGTCAAAAAGGTGCTATATAAATAAAGTTTTACTTACTTACTTGTGTTTTTGCTGGTTGGTACTTGGCAATAGATGAGGTAATTTGAAAAATCCAAATAATGTAGAATAGAGCCGAGGGCTAAAATAGAGTCACGGAAAAATTGTCTGTGATTTTGTTATGATGAGTGTCCCCTTTTACGTTACAAGTCACGTGATTTCCATAAATACTGGAAAAACATGTTAAAGGATAATGTACACTATGAAACATGGACAAGTCTAAGTGTTTGAAGGGTGCAATATAAGCGGTAAACTTGATTTTTTTAAAAAAGGTTCAACCAGAG
The DNA here is from genome assembly GCA_030272975.1 of Sparidentex hasta. Lineage (NCBI taxonomy): Eukaryota > Metazoa > Chordata > Actinopteri > Spariformes > Sparidae > Sparidentex > Sparidentex hasta. The sequence goes on from JARJLU010018156.1 coordinate 20,429, forward strand.
AGGAAGGGCACAAGGTTGTTTAGGAGATAATGAGCAGCAGTAACTGGGAGGGTAAAGGGCTCAAAGTGGATCTCATCTCTCATAATGCCTGTTCATTCTGACTTTGCTTTACAGCTATGTGACCATAAAATGACATTCATAAAATGATATGATTGTGAAAAACTGTCCTTCTGTTAAAGTCTAACCACAGAATGGAAAATATAAATCACAAGGACATTATGAAGAATGAAAGGGACAATAACAGTATTATTACCCTTTACTTAACTTACATAGAAATATAGATATGAAATAAAACATATAATGTGTGTAAGAAAGAAATGCTCTTGTGCTCAATCGTTAGGCCTAGTTTCCACAACCCTCTGATGTTTGATGAGTCCTGAGCTTGATCGAATAATATATAGTTAATTAGTAAAAAACAAAATCAACTAAAGAATTATATTTAAGAATAAACACATACTGTTACACATGTAACATATATAAATATATATGTTATGCACATTTACACCGATCCCAGCTGACAATGGGCGTGTGGTGGGCTACACCCTGGACAAATCAGCAGTTCATCACATTGCTGACATATAGGGACAAGTTCTCTCTTTCAACTTTAAATTTGACCATGCAAAGTTCTCAGCAGAATACATTATCCTAAGCCTGCTATGTCAAGCGTAATCAAACTTCTTTGCAGGTCTGGGCTTTTATTTTCAGGAAGTTAAATATACAGTGAAGTAAGGGTTTGAAGTCAATAATTATCAGTATGAAGGAGGTGAAAGAGCAAGTTTCGTCTTCAGCAGGTGAAACTGGTATTTACAATCCAACTGTTAATGTATCACCTGAAATAATGAATGGGAGGGGAGATGCTACCCATGCCTTCATATAGGAGTTCACCCTCCACTGTTGCATGCTGTATTTCAGTGTGGGAAAGACAACATGGGGAAAGGTTTCTTCATCAGTAAAAGTGTTGGGGTGGTGGCTATCATCCTGGGTGCAGGCGCCCTGGCTACTATCATAGCTCTGTCTGTTGTTTACTCTCAGGAAAAGGCTAAAAATAATGATAATGTCTTGCCAACAGATGGAGGATCGACCAAGCCCCCTGTCACGACACCTGCCCCGTCCAACAATCCTTGGGACAAGTATCGACTACCCAAGAGCCTGGTGCCGGAAATCTACCATGTCACTCTGTGGCCAAGACTGACTCCAGATCCAACAACGGAACTCTACATCTTTACTGGTAAGGCTGTGTGTGTGTGTAATGCTTTCCACTGATACTCTGGAGCCAGATGGTTCTCTTTATTACAAAGTTGTTGTATTCACCTCAGGTTGAATCAGTTGTCTGTGGTCAGCACGAGTTATAAACAGCAGACTTTTTGAGGCACTTTGAAGAGGTAAAGGGATGGGTATAAAGGCTGGCAGAGGGTTGATCAGTGGGTTGAGGTTTGTTAGAGCTCAGGTTTCTAAATACTGCTGATCACAGTACCTGATCAAGGTATTTCCTGTTGTTTCAGGTAATTCCACTGTGGAGTTTAACTGTGTTGAGGAGACTGACCTGATTCTTATCCACTCCAATAAACTGGACTACACCAAACTTGAGAATAACCATTTGGCGAGGCTGACCTCAGTTAACGGAAACAAAGCCCCATCCATCACGAAATCCTGGCTCGAGCCTGTGACTCAGTACCTGGTCCTACAGCTGGATGGCAAACTGACAAAAGACCAGCACTACCAACTCTTTACTGAATTTACTGGAGAACTGGCTGATGACCTGGGAGGCTTCTACAGGAGCGAATACTGGGAGAATGGAGAGCGAAAGTATGTGTTTCCAGCAAAGACAAAAAAGAATGTTACAAGTTTGTTATTCTAGCTAGAGTTAGTCTAAACTAACAAAACACCCTCCAAACTACTTCATTCACAAGTTATACCTGTTATACTGTAGTCACGGCTCACTGTGATTTTGTCCAGATGAGGTTGGTACATTTTGACCAGCCACCTACAGCCCCTTTGCTTATAAGATTTTGATCAACAAGTCATTACAATCCCTAGTATTAAGTGGTTCTGAAACACCTCATTTTGTGAGTTATCTTGTAAAACAGGATGTTAGTTGAAAGACCAGTTTCGAGCCTTTTGAAAGTGGATTTGACAGAGCTAGGCTAGAAGTTTCCCCCTGCTTCCAGTCTTTGCACTAATCTAGATTGAACACATGCAGGTTATATCTCTCAGCTGTGAATTTTTACAACATTTAGCAAAAAATGTTAAGCTGTTTCTTCAAACATCATGTTTAATCTGTCTTTCTTGTCAGGGTTGTTGCTACCACTCAGATGCAGCCAACAGATGCAAGAAAGGCTTTCCCCTGTTTTGATGAGCCAGCTATGAAAGCCATATTTCACATAACTCTGATCCACGATGCTGGAACTGTGGCCCTGTCCAATGGTGCAGAAATAGGTAAGCACTCAAATGATAACTGGACAAAATAGAGTGTATGAGGAAGGCATACTCTCAACACTCCACACACACATACAATAACCCCAACCCTAACCCTCTGTTTGGTTTTATAAGTGGATGTAAAATAGGCTGGACAGTGGGATATAAAGTGGCATGCTAAAAAAAAAAAAAACCTTTGTAATTTGAAAACAAGAAAAGTTTAAGTCACTACAAATCTTTCAAAACCTTTAACTTCTCTTAAAAGTGACAACATATGAATAATACATATCAAATAAAATTGTATTCATGTTATATTATTTTTCTTCAACAGAATCAATGAGCACTGGTCATGGTCTGCAGACGACAGTTTTTGAGCCAACTCCGAAAATGTCGACCTATCTGTTGGCTTTCATTGTCAGTGACTTTGGATACGTCAATAACACCATTGATGAAGTTTCGGTAATTGACTTCCAAGTTTGTATTTCCAGGAAACTTAGAGGTGTACAACGATGCTACTAGACATGATACAGACGGGTGTCGTTCATCTCTGTGCCATTCTGTATGGAAAACTGATGATCGATGAAACACACTGTTTCATACATTTTGTGTTTACAACTGTTTGTTTCAGTTGCAGTTAGAACTTATAAGAATTTGAGTTTTAAATAAGCTGGCGCTTGAAAAGCTACATTTGCTAAAGACAAAACACTGCAGTCAATGTCATCACATTTGAAATATGTTCATCAGACTATTGGTTCAGCTACATTTAATTTATATACAATTATATACAGTACATATACCATCTTTGATCAACACAAAACCTCAACAACAATTACAGCAAGCCTTATTTTCTCTTGCCTTGGTTCCATTTAAAGTGTTATTGTATAGACAATTTCACAAAAAGACGTCATTTTAATTTCATACTACATGTTCACACATATAATACCAATGCAAGTTAAAGCCATTCGGTTCAGGCTTTGAGCATTACTGACTCTGACTCTTAAATATAGTCATGATGAAGACCACAGAGGTGATGGCCCCGATGAATGCAGTAACCATGCTGGTTTAGTAATAAAGCTGTTCATTACAAGTGCTGCCTAAGACTTTTTCCCTCCTCCATGCACCTTGTGGGCAGGGAAAGTTGGGTTAGAAAATCCCTACTTACCCTAATTCTACAATGATATTCAAGCAAATGGAAGTGTATGTAATGAGCCTGTGTAATGTTTTTTTCCTCTGTGTATTGTATGGTGTGGGTTCAGGTCCGGATCTTCGCCCGAAAGCCTGCCATTGCTGCTGGGCAAGGAGATTATGCCCTGAGAATAACTGGACCCATTCTCAAGTTCTTTGAGAAGTATTACAGTTCCAAGTACCCTCTGCCCAAGTCTGGTAAGTCCACCACAAGAATCTGGTGTAAAGACACATATAGGCCTATGTCCGCGAATTGTCCTGAAAGTAGCTCTGGGGGGATTCCGTCTGTGTTCACAAGCATGATCTGTGTGAAATTAAAGTGTATTTGGAAAGCTTTAGCAGGCTTGTACTTATTGGCCAGATATAGTCGTCATAAGTCCGCATCTCCTGAATTTCTACAGTGGAGATTAAGTGCAAAGTTAGCCTGACCTGTAGCACCTGATACGAGAATTCAAAATGAATGAAAAGTATCCTAACCAAATCAGTTGCATCCTTCCCTCAGATGCAATTTGCATTTCTGCCTTCTTGTGCCCTAATTAGACATATCACTTACCTCAGTGTTATTTATTGTTTATTGCCATCATATGTGTTTTTATGGTTAACTCCAAATGTACCTCCTATTGTAGACACTGGCTGCCACTATAAGACAGCTGTGTCAGCACTTTTGAACACCATATAAAACAAGCATATTTCCCTCTCTCCTTATCATCGCTCACAGCAAGACTAATCTGCTGATCCCAGGGATGCTTTTATCTGTCAATTCTACATTTTTATGGCAGGGCTTCAGAGACAGGTGTGATCGCATGCAGTATCAATTATCAACCAATCAAACTTGGTAACTTGCTTGTTTTACAGTCTTTGATGATAGTTGTTGTCTTCAGCCACCTTCAGTCTTTGTTGGCCACCTCATACAGTACACCCATCAAATCCTCATGTTTTTCATTCCAGGCCATCCTCTGTGTTATGATTATGCTGGTGCCATTAGAATTTAATTTTGGTCAACTTATATGCATTAATTTAGAAACCACAGGTAATTAACCATCTCTTTCCCTAACACAGATCAGATAGCTCTACCAGACTTTAATGCTGGAGCCATGGAGAACTGGGGTCTGATCACTTACAGAGAGACAGCACTGCTCTATGATGAAGAGTTCTCCTCCAACTCCAACAAGCAGAGGATTGCCACCATCATTGCTCATGAACTGGCTCACATGGTTAGCCACTCTAATAACTCTAATAACTATGTCCAGAAAAAGTGGTTACTGTCATAACTTCTGCTGGAAGTTTGGCAGTTACCGCTCTTATCTGTTTGAACACATTAATTTAAAAATGAACTGAGGCTTGTAAAGACCTTGGATATCATATAGTGTCAAGCCATCTGGCACAAGTCTAAGCCAAGTCTCTAGATGTGTAAAAGCTAGTTTTAAGCCAAGTCCAGCGTCCTTGAGAGCAATTCCAAGTCTAGTCTGAAATCATGTCAAAGCATGCTTCAAGAGTGTAAAGAAACAACAGTGGTAATGCAAAGATGTCTATGCACTGTGTTGTAGAAATGTCTAGTGTAGTTAGCATGCTAACCAGTTATCCCTGGCCTGTACTATTTTCTACTACTTTGTACCTCAAGAGTTGATAGCCCCCCCTACATTTCACAAGCTCTCTATACCTTTAGTCTAATAAATCAAGAAAATACTCTCACATAATGGAAATATTTGGACATCTATCAGTGTGTCCCAATCAATCAGACTTTAATTGTGGTGGTGGCTGTCCAGCTGGGTGCCATAGAACAAGCACGCTCGTGACTTCTGACCGAGTTGGCTAACTTCTGGTTTAGTGCCAAGTTAACAAGTTAACTTGAATGGGTAAAATGTATGATATAATTGGACGGCTCCTCTAGACTCTCCAAAGTGCCCAAATTCTGAAAGTATAACGAGTCATTTTGCGGGGGTTGTTAGGCTTTTATTGCGGTTTTACAGATGCGTCTTTCACAGTGTTAGCTTTTGGAAAGTAGTCCCAATGCTTTACATGATGATGTAATTACATGAGATGGCCATGACAAAAACTGGCTTGAAGGCCTTGTGCTCTTTGTGAGGGCTTGGTCTTGAAGATGGGGCCAGCCATCTTCTTTGTAGAGGAAGTTACGGTCAAACCAACTGTGTTAAATAGTCCTCCTCCTCTTCTTTATTGGTTTTACAGGCGGACTAAAAACCACACTGCCATCAACTGTATCAGAGTATATAAAATCATGCTATCCACTGATGGGTACTCTGTTTTGAGTGAGTGAGAATGGCACATGCATTTCCAAAAACAGAAAATCAATATATGGTGGTCAATGTTGACATGGCTGACCGCCACAAATCCATTAATGTGTGGGAAACACTGTCTTTTTTCCTTACTGAACACAAAAATTCTGTTGACACCACCAGAATTCGGGATTCTCTCATTTACTGTAATAAGACAAGCTTTACTGCCTTGGAAAACTCATCACAAAACACACTTTACTCAGATTTGACATGATCAAATTACAAGTCACCAAAAGAGTCTTGGTTTGACCTCTATGAGTTTTGGAGGCTATTTTCAGCCCCAGTTCAGTGTCCAGCACATGTTTACTCTCAGGCTGCTAAACCAAGTTAAGCTGGTCCCTGTTACCGGTGGTGACTCCCTCTGGGGTTAGAGGTCTCAGTACAGGCAAACTGTAGAGCCACTCGCTCCACAGCTAACTAAGCCATGGGCAAATATGTTTATGGTAGCTAGTGACAGCCAAGGATAGCTAGCAAAAAAGAGCAGCAGTTGACGGTTACTCTGGTGATATGCTGCCCCCTACATTTTTTGAGCTAGCTTCAAAGTCTTCTTAAAGTCTTACTCGTTTTATTGGCATAACAATCATACCATTCTACTATGCTGTCCCTTTAGTGGTTTGGTAATCTGGTGACCCTGAGGTGGTGGAATGACTTGTGGCTAAATGAAGGCTTTGCATCCTACGTTGAGTACCTTGGAGCAGATGAAGCTGAACCCTTATGGAATGTGGTAAGGATTTCCCTCCCACCACATAGACTTAGTAACCAGTGTAATAATGAATGATGGTGAGAGTGGAATTTTGACCATACTGTCTGATTTGTCTCATAATAGAAAGACCTCATCGTGCTTAGTGATGTCCACAGGGTATTTGCCGTCGATGCCCTGGCCTCATCTCATCCTCTGTCCTCTAAGGAAGAGGACATTCAGAAACCAGCACAGATCAGTGAGCTGTTTGATGCTATCTCTTACAGCAAGGTAACCTCATAGAGCAGCAGAACACATTTCCCATATCTGATTGTAAATAAGATCAATAAGCCATTACCACACTGAAAACGTGTTTGCATATCTTCAGGGAGCATCTGTTCTGAGGATGTTGTCAGATTTCCTAACTGAAGAAGTCTTCACACTGGGACTACAGGTAAGAACCTTACAAAACTATAAGGCATTTAATCTAGTAACTAGTAACTGAGTCAACCAACTGACACTAATTATTATGTGAATGTAGAATATGTACAGCATTGCTTTTGGGATGGAGGCTCTGCAACATGAGCTGGGGCCAAGTAGTAGACTCAGGGGGTATGAGGTGGAACGCCTGAACTAGCTTGCAGACTTTGCTCCATAAACCGTTCAGATGTTTTTTTTCAATTTATTTTATTTATTTATTTTGCTAGATTGAACACGTAACATGAGTACATCCAAAGCAATATAACATATGTATTTCTTTGTTTTCTCTGTCCGCTCTGCAGACCTACCTGGAAGAATTTGCCTTTAAGAACACAGTCTACACAGACCTATGGAAGCATCTGCAAATGGCATGATCTCTTTCATAGACTTTTTAGATCTTGACATTTAGCTGGTGTTTTAAGCAAGAGGACCTCCAGCATGCCAACTGACTGTTACCTATATTCTTTATTGTCTGTCTGCTTCTACAGGCTGTAACTGCTAATGGAACCAAACTTCCCGACACTGTCCATAACATCATGAACACCTGGGTGCTGCAGATGGGCTTTCCAGTGGTCACCATAAACACCGCCACTGGGGTTGCATCCCAGGAACACTTTCTCTTGGATCCAGAATCTGAAGTTACCACTCCATCTCTCTTCAAGTATGCTCATTGTTTTTCTTCCTACCTTTTTTTTTTTTTAATTACAATCACTCATAATTACTCTTAAAGTAACATTTTAATGTTTACTAATTCTGAAATCGAGTGTAATTACTAATCATGACATTGCTGAGACTACTCAATTGTATATCCTAATGTATATATATATATATATATATATACCGTTCATTAATGTTTGAAGCAGTGGTGTGCAGGGGGTGGTTAATGGTTGAAAAATGCACGCTAAAGTGCCCTCATACTGTGCTATATTTTTGCCCCTGCCCTTCAAAAAGTCTGTGCACACCACTAGTTTGAATAAATAAACAACACTATCTGTCGATTAAATCAACCAGCTTTTATCCATAGCTATCAATGGATTGTTCCAATCAAGTGGATGAAGACTGGAATAATCCAGACACCAGAATGGCTAACAGAAAAATCAGGTAGGATTAAGATTATTTATCTAGCGGTCGGTCGGTCGGTCAGTCAGCCTCATCTATCTATCTATCTATCTATCTATCTATCTATCTATCTATCTATCTATCTATCTATCTATCTATCTATCTATCTGTCTGTCTGTCTGTCTGTCCCTCCATACCGCCATCCCTCTGTCCCTCCCTCTCTCTCTCTCTCTCTCTCTCTCTCTCTCTCTCTCTCTCTCTCTCTCTCTCTCTCTCTCTCTCTCTCTCTCCCCTTGGGAATAAAAGTTAAAAGTTTGGCTCAGTTTGTTGGGTGAATTGCCTCTACTTGTGTTTTATGCAGTCGAGCCATCTAAAAAAAAAAAAATAGTATTTGGTCTGAACCCATCTTAAGAACTTCTTTAGCATTTGAACAAATGGCTGATGCTGTTATTTTCCTGGTGAAGATAGTATTGTCATCGCATGGTACTGCAGCTGGAATCACTTATAGGCTTGACTGTCTGGCAGTCTTTTTACAGTTTTTCTCCATTGGTCTGGCTAATTTCTTGAAACAGAAATTACATTTTCAAAACTCTAAGATAATTTAGCAAAACAGTGTTACAGTTCAGAACAACACCATAGTTCAACTGCAAAAGCTTATATCTCTCCCAAAACTGCTCACTCATGCTTCAAAACTAAATTCTTTTCCCATATAAATAGTCAGTGCCACCAAAAGGCAAAAGATCCTTCTCAACTGCTTTGGCTCATTTCTCGAAACAGACTGGACGTTCTCAACACTCTTGGTGCTTTTGCTAAAATAACCTGTGTGATTCAGCACAACACTATGGTTCACCTGCAAAAGCTCATATCTCTCCCAAAACAGTTTACTAATGTGTCAAAACTAAATTCATATCTCATATAAATAGTCAGTGCCCCCAAAATGCATTGTCCCTTTGGCATGGTGTAAGCACTGAAAGTCAAAATGTTTAGATGTTTTGTCACTATAGCACAAGACGATTGAAATATCCCTCATGTCCTCCTCTCAGTCTCAGACCAGTCCTTCATTGACAGTGGTAACTGTACTAGTTTTTTGTCTAGCTAACAGAATACAAAAAAAAAAAAAATTGTAACCATTTTTATTCACACACACATAAAGCAACTTCCAAACATCAGCCACTCCGCCATTGTGAGGCGATGGTTGATAACATGGTCTATAAGTGTGGCCTGAATTTCATCCGGGACAGCATGGTATCTTCGTGCTCCTTGGCCTCTTCCCCCTATTCTACCACCATGCATCTCTACTCCTCCTCCTCTTCTTCCTCTTCCTCAAGCAGGCATTTGCCCTTGTTCATTTACTTGGTAATGTGCCTCCATGTTCAGAAATTGTACTGGTCCTGGTCAAGCTCTATACATACATGTTTAGCAGCATTCACAGTCATGGACAGCACCTGTCAGGTAACCAAACCTATTGTTTGATTGGTCATCTGAGATGAGTGAAAACCTTCCTTTGTTAGTCAAGTTCTATTTTCACCTGAATTAATACATTTATCAAATGTTCCAAGAGATTCATATGGTATTCATGGTATTAGGTTCTTGACTAATTTTGACAATTGAACAGACTATTGTGAATGTGATAACTTATACAATGAAATGATGCTGACATGTTTTGGAGGAACAACCATTAGACTGAGAATCAATAATCAGTTTAGATCAATTCAAGATCTATTCACTTGGAAATTGTACTAAATGTAGGCTAATTGTGCGAACTGTAGGCTACCTGTGCTTAATCATTTGCAAAGATGTACTAAGACATTTGCAATTTGATGAAATGAATGAGAAATTCAATTCTGTTGTGAACAGTTGCCAGGTGGTTTGTCCATGTTTTTTGAGAATAATTTCCATTTCAAGATATGAGCCAAACCAATGGAGAAAAACTGCAATAGCTTGTCTGAAAACAATGTGACTTAAGCTCACTGGCTAAATCGGAGGAAAATTAGCCCCAGAAGAAGACAAATGATTGCTAAACACTGACACTGTTAAATGAATCAAAGTAATTTATCATTTTCTTGGTCTTATGCACAACAATCAAGACAGACTCGAATTTCCTTTTCTTCTGTAGCAACATTCGGGAAGATGAAAGTATCAGGTGAGGACTGGGTACTGGCCAACCTCAACGTGGTTGGTTACTATAGAGTCAACTATGATATGGAAAACTGGGAGAAACTCCTAACTGCTCTAAGCACCAATCATGAGGTAAGACCACCTGATCCATGGTTAAATTATCGTATAAAAGCTTTATAACAGAGATAGTAGAGAAGTAGTAACAAGGATATTGCTTTTGATTTTAAGGCTATTCCAGTGATCAACAGAGCTCAGCTGGTGGATGATGCCTTCAACCTTGCCAGGTGAGTCCTGACCGTTCAGCATTATATAATGATAATAATATCAATGAGGAGAATGAACATCCTCAATTATTGAGGTGAAGAACAAAAACTTGTTATTTTCAGCAAAAACAAAATACTTCATTAAATGTAGAGCAACAACGTCCCCTCTGTTACTCTAATCAACAGAATTTATGAGGAAAAGGGACCTCAAACTGACTAAATATTGCTATTATACTGCACTGCAAACATGACTATGATGTTGTCAGGTATTTTGACTCATTTAGGAAGTATTTTGTTAAGTATTGAAGGGTAAAAATGACAACACACAAGACTATGGAGTCCCCAAGACCCCAAGAGTAAACTCTTGTCACCCCAAAGGGCAAAGATCATTCCTACAGTGCTGGCCCTAGACACCACCAAGTACCTGAGCAAGGAGAGAGAATATATGCCCTGGGAGTCGGCTGTAGGAAACCTGGACTTCTTCTACCTCATGTTTGACCGCAGTGAGGTTTATGGTCCTATGCAGGTATACTCTTTTATGCCAAACATACCAGCATATAAATTTAAAAAAAAAAAAGCCCAACAAGTAGCTTTTTTTCAGTCTGGTCTTCATGGAATCACAATTGCTTTGCTGTTTTCCATGTTTTCAGGATTATCTAAGGAAACAGGTCACCCCTCTGTTTCTATACTACAAAAATATGACTGACAACTGGACGAAGATACCTAATGGACACATGGACCAGTAAGTACACACAAATATGTTCTATAGATAAAAGAGAAAAAACCTAAATAAAACATTTTTATGGAAATAGATCTCAGCCCATTTTCACTAAAGCTTAAGATAAGCATGCGTTAGTTTTTAGGAAATGGCCATACACCATGTAAGGAAATGTACCCAGTATTCTAAATGACATTAAAGTGATACAGTGTTTTCAGAACATTTTACCAGTAACCCCTTGTTCAGAATTTGTCATAATTTGAAATAAAGTAACAGATATTACTGCTCATTAAAAAAAATTACCTTTCAAATATTTCGTCTTGTAGCAATATAAAAAGGACTCTGGATTAGCATGGCTCTTATTCGAACTCTCATCCTGCCTCCAGCCGGTCAGGTTGGGTGGTAGAAAGACCGTTGGCTTTGATGATCTCAATGTATGCTGCTTTTAATCCACATGTACACATGTATTTCTAAAAACACAATTTTTTCCTCTTCAGGTTTAAAAAAAAAAATCCTGTCCAATCCAATGGTTTTAAAGAAATTTCTGTCCACATGAAAACGAAAACACAGGCTGTCAAGCACATGCCAAAGCATTGATGCTCAGAGGGCTGACGGTGGCTCTGCGTAACCCCCCTGACACATCAACCTCTGAATTGAGCTTGCTTGTTTTAAGATGGGTTGGGTGGGTTCGCTTCCCTGGCCGAAGACACATGAAGCCTCTTATGTGGTCCCATCCCTGACTTGGTGATGCAATGCAGTTAGGGTTTAGGAAATAACGGTGTACATGTGTACTGGGCCTAAAGAAAATGGCACCTTGAGTTTACCCCAAATTGAGATTGTGATGTCGCTGCCATAGAAATGTGTTGTACCATCAGATGTGTCAGACCAGCATATCATTAAAAGTTACAGCTACTGCTGAATGTACACATAGAAATAGAATACACATAGAAAAGTTTGCAGATTTCACCTATCACTCTTCACGTTGTCTTTCAAAGATCATGTAAATAGTCCTTCTCCATCCGGATTCTCCTCTCTTCAGGTATAATCAGGTGAATGCTATCAGCCTGGCTTGCAGAACAGGCCTTTTGGAATGCCAGAATCTGGCCGTGGGATGGTTCAAGCAATGGATGGACACTGGGAACAACACGTAAGTTCATCCTCATCTGTAACTCCACTATACTGTACTTAAAATACAACCATCATAATCTGCTGAACATTAACGATATCACTATTCTTCAGGATCCACCCCAACCTGCGTTCCACTGTGTACTGTAACAGCATCGCAGCAGGAGGTGCTGCAGAGTGGGAGTTTGCTTGGTCAGAGTTTAAGAACGCCACCATTGCAATTGAAGCTGACAAACTCCGCTATGCCCTTGCCTGCACAAAACAACCCTGGTTGCTAAACAGGTCAACTCACAGATACCCTAAATACCATATATGCATTTACATTATACTCTAGCTTACAACTGACAGTAACTAACTAGCACAAACTACTGATAATACACACATAATGTGTGTATATTCTTCTCACTGTTGTTTAAATTTTCAGGTACCTGGAGTACACTCTGATGCCAGACATGATCAGGAAGCAGGATGCTACCTCCACCATTGTCTACATTGCCAGCAATGTGATTGGCCAGTCTCTGGCTTGGGACTTTGTCAGGGCTCGATGGTCATACATTTTCTCTGAGTGAGTATGACACAAAACTTTATAGTACTTTGTAGTATAGACAATAACTCATCATATCCACAACAATTGTAAAAGTGCTGCAAAGGCATTTTGCACAGAGTAGAAGGTTTTTATGAAGGCAGCTATATGGTGTGTGAGGTAACACACCTCTGTGACCTTTAATTTTCTCATGCCAAACTAAAAGTCACATCATAAAAGATACATCATCACATCATAACATGATAACAGAGGGGCAGTTTTACAGTCAAGTTTATTATCAGGGACAGTTTTTATTGACTCAGTATGCTCAGTGTAATTCAGGCTCTGCCTCAGGTGACCTGTGGTATTGACCCCATATAAAACTTGCAGAGCAGTTTTATATGGGCTAAATTTCATACAGCTAAATGTAGATTTACACAAACACAGAAACTAAAACGTGGAAATGTAGTAATCTTAGCTAAAATAAATGTACAGATCTACAGTATGTCTCTGACATAGATGTTTAATAATTACCGTTAACTTAACTTTAACTTTTAACTCTTAATGTTAACAGGGACAAATTAAAGAGATTAAGCCAGAGCATTCCGGTTAATGCTGTCTTCAAAAATGCACAAAAATGTGTCTTAACCAGTAGATAAATGTACTGTAGTCACTCTTTACCCCCACCTCTTTGTCTTCTAATGTGGACATAACAATAAATTCATACCATATAATATCAAAACATTTGCTTCCTCACAACAACACTGCACTAATGATATAGCCACATGCAGTAAAAATTGAATTCCATTCACAATGGCATGTGTACATCTAGGCTATCTGCAGTGCTGTCTCTTTGATTTACTGTACAGTACATACAACATGTAAATATGGTAATGTCTCACTGAAAGGAAAGGAAAGAGCAAGCATGTGAACAGTGGATCTAACTGTCTGCTATGTCTTGGCTGTGTTGTCACTTACAGGTATGGTGGTGGATCATTCTCCTTCTCCAACCTCATTAACGGAGTCACTGAGCGATTTTCAACTGAATTCGAGATTCAACAGGTTGGATATTGTAGTCTTTTTGATCCACACTATCTGTCTATACTGTAGGTTCTTGCACATCCAAACAAATTTGGAGCTCTACTTTTAGGGATTTGTAATGTTTTAAGACTGTTTTTTTCCAGATTGTAACTTGCCCTTTGTTCATATTGTTCTGCCATGTTATCAGAATAGATAACATCAGCTGTGCAAGCCCCAAATCATTATCCTCTCCAATTTAGATTTAGAACTACTCCAGTTAATGGGGGTGTTTGTGCCATCATTTGACTTTCTGTAGTTCACAATAAGCTCTTCGGTCTTCTTGGTGTTGAGAGCCAAGTTGTTGTTAGAGCACACACTGTTGATGCTGGACTCCCTCCCTGTAGGCTGACTTGCTGTAGTTGCTGATAAGACCAATAACCACTGTGTCATTTGCAAACTTAATAATGGTGTTTGAATCATGTGCAGGTGAGCAGTCATAGGTGAAGAGGGAGTAAAGAACGGGGCTCAGCATGCATCCTTGTGGAACGCCAGTGAGGGTGAGGGTTGAGGAGGTGACTGTGGTCTGTTGGTTAGGAAGTCTAGAATCCAGTTGCAGAGGGATGTATTGGTGCCCAGATCACTGAGTTTGGTGATCAGTTTGGAGGGGATGATGTGTTGAATGCTGAACAGAAGTCGATGAACAATATTATCACATAAGTGTCACAGTTGTCAAGGTCGGAGAGGGTGGAGTGAAGCGCTGTGGAGATGACATTGTCCGTACTGCTGTTCAAGCAGTAGGGGAGTAGGAAGGGGTCCAGTGTGGATGGTAAACTGGTTTTGAGGTGAGCCACGACCAGCCTCTCGAAGCACTTGTGATGATGGGGGTAAGCAAAACTGGGCAAAATCATTAAGGCTTACTGCAGTGGAGTGTTTCGGCACCGGCACGATGGAGGTGGTTTTGAAGCATAAAGCACAGACCCTGAGGACGCGCCCAGGGACACAATCAGGACTTGCTTAGCCTTGATTGCCACCTCCTTGTTGTCCCTGTCAAAGTGGCCATAGAAGTGGTCGAGCTCATCAGGTAAGGAGAGGTCGCTGGATGGAGTGGAGGTGTTGATGAGTTTGTAGCCTGTGATGACCTGAAAGCCTTGCCAAATGTGCAGGGGTCAGAGTAGCTCTTGAAGTACTCCTTGATGGCTGTGCTCAGCCTTTTTGACACCCTTCTTCAGGTTAGCCCTGGATTAGCCAAGCATCACCTGATCTGAAGGGGGTGGCTTCTGATTAGGGAATGTGGTGATCCGTTTGAGGGTGATAACGCTGTTGAGGTTGGAGTTGATACAGTCCAGAACAGAGGAGGCGTATAAATCAATGTCAATGTCAATAAGAGACGAGGGTGGCCTGAGTGGCAAACAGTCAATCAGTTCAATCAGCGTTTTATAAAATCGGTCCACACAAACGATTCTTGGTCTTCTTCTTGTTGTGTTCGGTGTCTCCCTCTACTGTCTGTTTGTATACAGTGCGCAAGCTTTAAATGCATTCTCCACCTCTTCTTCTCCGTTTTTGGTGAATTTCAATTGCCACCTATAGGCCTGGAATATGAACTACAGCGTTTTGAGTCATTTTTAGTGGATCTGTTGGGACGCAAATATTCTTTAAACAATGCAGAGGAAGACAGAGGAAAAAAATCATTTTGGTATGTGTGGACAAGGCCTTAGGCAGTAGGAACAGAAGATAGAGAATGCACTCCATTTGCAGCAAGGTTAAGGCTGCAATCTGCTGCCTTGTCTACATGAAAAGGAGGTGTAATATTCCTTATTTTCAAAAAAGCCTCCACTGGAGCAGGCGTAAATATGTGACGTGATGTGAAGCAAGTTGGGCGTGAGCAGAGATGTACAACATATGCATCGGAAGAATATTTAGCCCTATGATACCAGTGTCAGTCATAATTGCAACGTATTATATTGGGGGACCAAAACAGACCCCCAGTATGCCGCCTTCTGTCTAAATCCATGAACCTAGCCTCAAAAAGGACAGCCACATTGGCAGGTTGCTGCCCAGTATAAAAGCAGCTAGAGAAAGGTGTCAGATTGTCTTAGGTTTGGGAGGGGGATAGCTTTAGTTTGTGTAGACATGGTCCAAAGTCTTGTCTCCTCTGGTTGCCCTCACCAGACATGTTGGTGAAATTTGGGTAGTACAGACTTCAAGTTGGAGTGATTGAAGTCCCCACCAATAATAAAGGCTGCCTCGGGATGGAGAGTCAGTTGTTTGCTAATAGCAGTATGCAGTTCTTTCATTGCAATCCAAGTTTTGTTAAGATAAATGCAAAGACCTCCACATCTGATCCTACTGAAGTCAACGGCTGTTGTGTCTGTTTGGAGGATGTAGTGCCCAGCTAGCTCAATAGCGCTCTTGGGTATATTGCTGTTGAGCCAGGTTTGAGTAAAAAACATGATATTACAGTCCATAATCCATTTGCAGTGGTGCAGCTGCGAATTAACCAGTTTGTGTGCCAGAGATCGAACATTGGTGAGGAAAAGGCTTGGTAGAGAGAGCCAATGAAGAGTTTTACTTTTTTTACTTTATCAACGGTGATATGTTGTGGCTTCTTTCTTTCTTTTTATGAATGTACTTATTGTAAGTCACTTTAGACAAAAGTGTCTGCTAAATGCCCTAAATATCAATGTAATTGAGTTAGCTTTAGCCTAGCTTTTAGCCCTCCTTGCTTCCCCGTCTTAGTCAGATACAGTTTCAACTCCTTGGGACCAATTTGATTTCAGAAATAAGACAAGCTCCATTACTTAAGTTGTTGTTTTTTTTTCTTGATCAAATTCCATGTCCAAGTCAGTAAAATCAGAATTAACTGGTTTTCTTTACTTTTTGCCCTAACAGTAACTGTCCAATAATAGCTTAGCCACTGTGACTAGGTTCTCAAGCCAAAAACAGGTTGTAGTCAAAAGGATAGAATAAATTGTGTCACAATGTTGCTATATTTTTACCTGTTTGTTTAGGATTTCCCTACTCTGTTATACCTTATTGACAAATGTCAAGGAGATGATCAGTGAGAATATAGACAAAGCTGTCATGCTATTATATAGAATTAGATATAAGATTCAGTCTGTGTTTTAGGATGACTGACACCTACGCTTTTTGACCATTCCTTGTTATCTGTTGCCAAACTCCAAAGTGGCCCCATCACGTCTCCGAACAAGACAGTTATTTCATGTTTTGTGTGTTCCTACAGCTACGGCAGTTCAAGGAGGATAACGCTGAGGTTGGGTTCGGCTCTGGAACCCTGGCAGTGGATCAGTCAATCGAAAGAACCATTGCTAACATGAAATGGATAGCAGAGAACAAGGACACTGTTCTGAAATGGTTTGGTGACCAAAATAAGCGCTGGTACTAGCTCTACATGTACTTGTACTTCATCTGATTTAAACATATAATTTTTTCACATATATATATATATATATATATATATATATATATATATATATTTGTCAATTTTGTCTCAAATATAGCTCATGATTAAACATGTTTCCTCTTTTGTCCTCTGTTAATATCAAGTGAAAAAACACAGAAAAAGTTTTTGTGCTGTACTTTTCACTTTATTTATAACTGAGCCTAAAGTGTTTTAAAGTGCTTTATGTACCAAAAACTTTATTTTTTAAAATATCACTTCAGGGACCCTGTAAATTGTAAATGCTTAACATATTCGTTCCAAAGCAAAATAATGTACTATCAAACTGGATTTCTGTAGAATAATTCCTTTATTTATTGTTTCTAACAAATCTGTATTTTATCTGGTTGTGACAGCTGTTTGCTGTGAACATTACAAGTCAGCCTTAATCAGTGTTCCAGTTCCAGATATTAGGCATATATACAGATAAGATGTGTGATAGGTACAATTACAGTTAATCCCAGACAAAATGCTCATTTATCTGTTAAGAAACAGCTAGACAATACAGCTATGGCCACACATACTTACATAGATTAATACTTTGCTTTACAGCACACCAAAAGTTTCTGTAAAATGTTATCAAGTACATATAATCCCAATATGTGTACCTTTAAATTGAAATGCTCAGATGTTCTATGTCTAAAGGTTATTGCTGTGAACAGATTAAGAAATATATCACACAGTGATTCGCATCTTCTTCTGACACTGGGTAGCCTTACATAATATGTTAGGCTACCCAGTGTCAAGAGTAACCTCTTAAAAAATGATTTATTCCAGTTTTTAGAATCTATTCTATCTATTCTAAAAACTGGAATAAATCATGTTTTAGGAGGATACTCTTGTGCTGTGTTTGTCTAAATGTGTACTATTTCTGGTAAATAATATTTTTTTTTATATAAGTCATCATTCTGTATTGATTATACTGATTATATTCCATTGCAAGTTAAGATGTATCATGGTTTTCACATGCTTTAACATAATAAAATAAACATCATGTTTGACTATATAAGTGCTGTATGTTTTTCAGAAATTGTTTACATGTTCTCTTGTTTTTGGTATTTGGCTGTGCTCAAAGGCTCAGTCTTATCAGTCTTCCATCCATTATGTACACTCTTCATATGTAAATATTTTATTATATCTTTTCATGGGACAACACTGAAGAGATGACACTTTGTTACAATGTTAAGTAGTGAGTGTAGAGCTTGTATAACAGCAAAAATCTACTGTTCCCTTCCAAATAACTTAACACACAGCCATTAATGTCTGAACCGCTGGCAGCAAAAGTGAGTACACCCCAAAGTGAAAATGACCAAATTGAGTCCAAAGCGTCAATATTTTGTGTGGCCACCATTATTCTCCAGCTCTGCCTTAAACCTCTTGGGCATGGAGTTCACCAGATCTTCACAGGTTGCCTCTCGAATCCTCTTCCACTCCTCCATGGCGGCATCACGGAGCTGGTGGATGTTAGAGACCTTGTGCTCTTCCTCCCTCTGTTTGGCAATGCCCCACAGATGATCAATAGGGTATAGGTCTGGAGCCATGCTCGGCCAGTCCATTACCTTTACCCTCAGCTTCTTTCACAAGGCAGGGGTCGACATCATGTTGGAATACTGCCCTGCAGCCTAGTTTCCAAAGGGAGGGGATCACGCTCTGCTTCAGTATGTCATAGTACATGTTAGCATTCACGGTTCCCTCAATGAACTGTAGTACCCCAGTTCCAGCAGCACTCATGCAGCCCCAGACCATGACAATCCCACCACCATGCTTGACTGTAGGCAAGACATACTTGTCTTTGAATTCCTCACCTGGTTGCCGCCACACACGCTTGACACCTTCTGAACCAAAAAAGTTTATTTTGGTCTCATCACTGTTTGGCTTTCTTGTGCATCATCTTTGGAAGAGGCTTCCGTCTGGGACAACAGCCATGCAGACCAATTTGATGCAGTGTGCAGCGTATGCTTTTTATATCTCCAGATATATCTATATATTTATATATCTATATTGCTGTCTCTCTCTATTATTTGTAGTTTTTGTTTAATTTGACAAAAGGTAGCGCTTATTACATCTTATTAGTGTATTCTGAAATAAAGTGCTAGCAATATTTTTGCTGGGCCCGAAACTCACAACACTCAAAGGAAATGATGATGTGTTAAATAAAGATTCAAGATTAATTTGATTCTCATTATGCTGCAAGATTGTATAATTAAGTTCTAATTCTCCAGGCTACAAAACCATACAAAAAGAAAAATAATCTGTTAACAATGAACTGCTGATGAAAATTAACCATTCAGCTAGGATTCACTCAATAGATGCGCACTGTCCTGTACCTGTGATGTTCTGGGCAGTTTTAATCATCCACTGTCAAACCTTCCTGTCTCGGGCCGTGATGAACCATGTCTGTTTGTGATGTCTCCAATCAAGTTGCTTTCTATTGCTCTTCTTTAAAAGTTGACCAGAACTTGTCACAGGAATTTAGCATTCCGAAGTTTCCTCAAGGACCAGAGGCTTAACCAGGATGTTGATGTGTGGTGACGAAGAATGTTCCGAGTGATAATTATGTTAATTCCCAGGAACCTGATACTGTTAACCTGCTTCACCTCAGCTCTATTGATGTAGACAGGGAGGTGCATTTTTGCTTCATTGTTTCTAAAATCAATGATTTCCTCATGATATGAACTCTCATTGTTATTTGATATACAGCCAATAAAGGTGTTGGTGTCAGTAATAATGTCGACTACCACATGTTTTTAGTACATGGCTGGAGCTGTCCTCCCAGTATTTAGTAATAAATAAAACTTAATCTTAATCTTAATCTTATTTAAAATGATATATGAATGGAGAACTGTACAAAATGTTTACTTATTTTTGAATGAATTGTTTAAACATTAGTGAACTGGACCAAGGAGGCTACTTTGTGCCCACTAATGTTTTTGGATTCCGAAAATGACTCCCTCAGGTTATAGGTGGATGAATATGGCTGTCTCAACGTTATGACACGTTTTGCAATGAAAATGTAAAGACAGTAAAAACGTAAGGATATTACTTTTAGGAAGAGAACTTTTAGGAAACACAAACACAATAAGAAAAAAGTTATTTTTGAGTTTCCATCTTGAATATATCACAGTCTAAAAGACCTAACAGTGTGTGCTGTTATCTCCTGGAACCACTGACAACCAGTTAAACACATGTGAAACTTTGACCTTTAAACAAAATGAGACAAAGGCAACACTATTTTTACATCATACACGTGTGAATTCCCAGCGGACACAAGTATTTTATTACTGACATGTGGACATCCAATGAAACATTGTAGATAATTCATCAGTCTTATCACTTCTGAGTGGCTGCTTATCAACATTTTCCAGTTCTTCCATTGCCAAGAGAGCTGTTCTGTTGTAATACATCATCCATTTACTCCAAATGGGTGTGAAGACTGGATTATTGCAGATGAGAGCTGGCAGTGCTGCTGATGGGGCAGTTAAATGTTGGGGCAGTTAAACACATGTTTTTGTCACTCTGCATGGGATCTCACACTCTGAACCCACGCACGCAGTTTTTATAAGGACCTTTATTAGAGCATTTGCATTAGAGCAGTGAAGCAGTGGTTTTAATCGTTTCTCCCAGTGATCACTTGGTATCGATCTGTGGGACTGTACGCTGTTTGTTGCCATGAGGAAAATCTGTCAAGTTAGAAAGATATGCATTCTGACCGTGGTCTTAGCCCTGGTCTCTGTGGCAACCATTATCACGTTATGGACTATTGCCCTTACAGGGGGAGATGATGGTGATGATGTCACAGCTCCTTGGGAAAGGTAGGACAACAAGTTTGACACTTCTGTTATACAGGATACATGGTACACAATTTACTTAAAGTCACAGGGCAGGCCAATACACTGATCCACTGTGCCTCATATGATGGTGAAAGATCCCAAACAACATGACTATAAGAAAAACTTGGATAAGTAAATCTGAGCCGCTGGTTTATTTTAATCCTAGTTGGTGCTAACTGTTAAATGAAAGCTAAACTGGCTGAACCTCAGCTACCCTACAAGCTTTGTGTTACCGGCATCACCGTTTCTACACATTACTACACATTAGATGACGGGAAGTGAGACCTTCCAAAAAAGATAACAGCTGAATGACACGAAGACTTTATCACTAATTTCTTATTTTTTAAGTCAGTGAATGTGGCTAAGGGTGTTACCATTGAACTATAACCACAACTAAAAAACTTGGGTGAATTAAAAACAAAAAACTGTAGGTGCACTCAGTAAAGCTATCGGGTGCAAATATTTGATAAGCAAATGTGGTGTGATCTCAAGTTCAGGTTTTAGTGTACACTTTATAGAGAGGTACTGTTTATGGACATGTTTGACTGCTTATGCAGCTCGAATTATGCATAGGCCTTTGACATGTCATGTGAGATCAGCGTACTTAATTACATATGGCCTAAAGTGACATAAAGTGTTAAAGCTGAAGTTGACATTTTCAGTTTAGCTGTTGGTATCTCATAAAAAATACACAATGTTACAATGTATAAAATGAAAAAGGGGAAAATTCTGGTTTCATGTTTTTAACATGTAGGTTACCATCATCCACTTACCATTTTAACAGGTTGATGGGGTCAGGGAGTGCAGGTATTACCGCAGCATTAATGCAGTGAAGTTGTTCCTCTCAGTGTTATTGTGATTAGATTATTATTAGATTAATATTCCTGCTGCATTAATGTTTATGTGTCATTTTACTGCTGTAGATCAGATTAGCTCTATTCAAAAACTGTGCATACTGTTGGCTAATTTGATCAAAAGCAGCGCATCATATTCAGTGAGATCATCATTGTTTTTAGCATGGCTGTCCTGTGAGACCCAACAGTCCCACAAAAGTCAACTTTTGATGTGTTCAGAAAAAGAAACCTGTGTTTTGTTTTGTGATGATGCAATGTCCAGCTCATCCAAGAGGGTCTTTATATAGTTTAATAAGCTTTACCAGAAAACATTCACATTTAAATTTTCACGTGACATTTCACCAGACAGCAAAGGTGGTGAAGAAATTACAATCTGAAAAATAACAAATAATTAAAGCTATCCAACAAATATGGTCAAATAAAAGTACAGTATCTGCCCCTGAGATGTAGTGGAGTCACACTAAAGAAATACGTTAGTAAAGAATACATACCTCAATTTATACTTAACTAAGGCACCTGGGTAAATGTACCAAGTTACATTCCACTAACTAACAAGCCCACTCTGACTGAGAAAAGTACACTTTACAAGACAGGTATGTCCAATCTAAACAGCACTTAAATTTGCCTTCTCAATCGGTTTGTGTGCAGTTATATTAAATGTTAAACCAACATATTGCATAAAAGCTAGTTTTGCATTTTGTGTTTTCCTCCTCAATGTACACTATGACAGTTTAGCACCTTTATATGGATAGATACATAAAGGATATATAATTATATATAGGAAGTACATTAATATAAATTAATTAGTAGAGCTGCTCTACCCCTGCATTATTACCAAAACTTTCAAGCTGAACTTCTCTGACTTTCTGCCTGATGGCACAAGTCTGACTGACTTCCACATCTCTGACCCAGATGTGAAGTGCACCTGCAGAGGAGTGTTTCCCTATCCTAAATCGCAACTCGCAAACTAAATCCATCTCTTACTTCTGCTCCCATTCTCCAACTGCAGAAGCAGTTTGAGCTATTAATCAATACTAAGTCATTATGCTACATTGTATTTAAACTTTACTATACTGTTATGGTGGGATTTCTTAAATACTGTGAATAATGCAGCATCATGAAGCAGTTTGTGAAGTGTTTCTTTGATTTATCTCTGGAATGCTCTGACTCATGTTAACCCTGTTGTTCTATGTGTGCAATGTGAGAATATCCAGACTTGTAATTCACTTTCATCATTAGTATTATTTTATGGATAGGAAGCTCAGCCTGAAATGACAAAGTAGACATCAATACATCTTTTCATTTCACTCAGTGTTTCACTTTGTGTTTTCCCCCAGCTATCGTCTCTCCACTGATTTAGTCCCTGACTACTACAACATCACCCTGTGGCCACGTCTAAGCCCTCAACCAAACACTGGACTCTACATTTTCACAGGTGATTAACAGGGTTTCTTATGTCCATCACATGTCTTGTCACTGCATTGATAAGGTTGCTGTTGGTGGAGAAACTAGACTGTTTATGTGCTGCATTGGACATTACTGTAGCCCCCTTCACACTGCCCTTAGAGTGCTGGGATCATGCACCAATCCACAGCATCCTCCTCTGTGTAAAAGTCTCATGCATAGAGGGGTAAAATTTCACTCAAGCGCTGATACGCCTCTGGAGGTAGTATCAGAGGCTCAGTGTTGGCAAACCTGTTGATCTGATGGTGTTCACAGTCTGATAATTAAACAGATCATTCACTCATCACAAAAAAAGAGAAATTTCCCACAAAGCAATGTCACAGGACCAAACAAAAGTAACGTACTAATTGTAACTGTTATAACCACAGTTACGTGAAGTATCTGTCCCCCCACCTGGCCTACCAATTCTTCATCTCATTTCTGCCCGAGTGTCTGGGTTGAAAAAAAAATCACCACGATCATCCTGTCTGGGACTTCAGTGAACTTTCCCCCAGAAAACAGCCCCCCTCCCCGCAAGTGACAGAGTCAGACAAGGTCCAGTTTACTGATGGTGATTATGTAATTATGTAATTTAGAGCAAAAAAAAGTTAATTTCGTCACTTTACAGGATGTTTGGTGGGTCAGGATCTCAATCACTACACATGTTGAAAGCATCCATATGATTATAAACAGTCAGCAGGTACATGTTTAGATGAAAAGGAGGACACCTTAAAAAAAAACACATATCATCATCATCATGACGTGTACAGTCACGCCTAGAATCTGCTGCACCCTGTGTGAATTACACAGCTGTTCGTCTTAACACCAGAGCTGCTTGGCTCTGTATGAAAAGAACAATGGCAGAGAAATGGCGAACTGCTGCTGCGATGAGAATCTGGCAATTCTGTGTGAAAAGGGCTAATGAGTGTGTGTGTGTGTGTGTGTGTGTGTGCGTGCGTGCGTGCGTGTGTGTGTGTGTGTGTGCTTCTCTGTATTGGTATGGCACTATAAATGGTAGGAAAAGGCTTCAAAAAAGGTCGTGTTAGGGTTAAATGCATTAACTTCTAATGCAACCTTATGTTGTATAACGACCAACAAATTGCTGTGTTACTTGTGTAAACAGCTGATTTAAAAACAGCTGCAATGAAAATCTCTGTTGCCATTCAATAGGTTGCCTGTTGCTCAGAAGGTAGAGTTGGTTGTCCACTAACTGGAGAGTCATCATTCAATCCCAGCTCTGGCCCAAGACTCCTTGGGCAAGGCACCTAACCCCAGATTTCTCCCGCAGCCCAATGTTTGTTCCACTGAATGTGTTAATGGATGAGCAGAGAAATATTATGGGACGCTTTGAGAGCACTGTATTTCTCCTGTTGCATGGCAGCCTCTGCCATCAGTGTTTGAATGTGTGTGTGTGTGTGTGTGTGCGTGTGTGTATGTGTGTGTAAATAGGTGAAAAGGCAAGAGGTTTCTGTGATCTGTGCAGTTGGATGATATTCTGAGTAATATTTTATCATATTTTACAAAACCAATCAATAGGATTTCCAACTTTTTCTTTTCAATGTTGTTGATGTCTCGTCAATGTTAATTTTTTGGACAGGAACATTTAGGCCTATTTATTGCTCAGGTCATGCACCACGTGAAAGCATGAAGGGAATGATGTCTTCTGAGACATTAATTATAACACTTACTGAAAAAAAATGGTTGCTATAAAAGTAACATAATGTACATACTAGTGATGTCTTTTGAATTGGCATATATCGATGTCTAAAGTGTAACAATGTGATAGACAATGACATCATTGTTTATGAATTTGAGGCAGGATGCCCCCTCACTGTTGTCGTAAGGCAGCAGTTGTGTATTAGCTCACCACTGTAGACGTCGCTGTTTCCCACTGCTGCCATCCCCTGTCAGGCAGGTTTACAAGCTTCCTCATCTCTGCATCACAAGGCCATAACTTAGCTTCATTCTGCCTCATATGCATACATTAACATTGACCAACTAGCCACGGGAGTTAAGCTAAGAAAACTGTGTATAGCAACAGCCATGACTGAGAGAAACAGCAACCCATGGCACAGGGAAAGAAACACTGCTGCCATGAATGTCTTGGGTTTGCCTAACTGTGCTGGTTCTTTTCTTTCAACATACCACATACAACAACAACTCTTTCTTTATTGTTTTTTTTTAAAGAGAGACGTCACTTCATTGTGGTCTCTAGTGGGGAACCTTTTAAATCACGGTGTTACAAGGGGTCAGGGACTGACTAATCCCTGACCCCCCAAGTTATTCCAGTCATTATGATGCAAACCACCTACCCTCTCTAGCTGACCTACCACTGCTGGTTGAACATGTCACTAACTGAGATTTTTTCCAGGAAAGTTGCCACCGCCACTGAGTGTACATCTGTGGTATTACAGCATAGGAAGGGCTTTCTCCAAAAGGGCCAAAGGCTCAATCATCATTGTGTTACCTCATTCGGCAATAGAAAGTGACTTCACAGCTATTAATTGAACATGAATAGAACAGCAAAGTCTTCAAGAATATAACTTTACTTAACCTAGATTTGCTTTATTCCTGCCTTTTTTAATGAAAACATCTCTGATTCAAATAAATCAAATTCAGTTCAATCAATAAAGAAGGAAACACATAAATATTTTGATAAGAAATACTGTTAATGTGTACATAAATACTGATATAACTACAGAAATTCAGAAATTAAATGCATAATTGAACAAATGAATACATGTTGTTAATGAATCTGGACATAGATCAAGTGTAATTTTCTTCTACATTTCGAAAAATCTACATTCATTCATGTCTGTACTTGTCTGTATCAATTTCTGGATTTCTGCACTATACTGCAACTACATATCATGTATTGTTTATGTCAGCCTCTTTGTACACCTTCTAGTTTTGTATATGCTCCAAAGATGCATCTAGAAATAATGTCTGTTGTTTCCATGAATTCATCAGGGCAATCCACTGTTGAGTTTGAGTGTGTGAGAGAGACTGATCTGATCCTGATCCATTCCAACAAACTCAACTACACTACACTGGACAACACGCACATTGTCAGGCTCAGCACTCCAGGTACAGTACACAATTGGGGACACAAGTGTAAAATTATTTTTCGATAATTTTCAACGTTTAATGGCTTAGAGAAATAAATAGTTAATAGTACTAATTCTACCTCATATCTTTTCCCCCCTTCTTTTTATGTCATCGCAACATTGATGACCTTGGAACAGAA
Source organism: Sparidentex hasta (assembly GCA_030272975.1). Lineage (NCBI taxonomy): Eukaryota > Metazoa > Chordata > Actinopteri > Spariformes > Sparidae > Sparidentex > Sparidentex hasta. Next base: position 47,142 of record JARJLU010018156.1, read on the forward strand.
TTAGAGTTTTAAACATTAAAAATCTGTTGACATTCTGTCAAATATATATATGGCATAATATTTCTACATCACTTCCTTCCTCAGATGGTGGATCTGCTCCTAACATTAAGTCCACCTGGCTGCAACTTGAGACCCAATATCTGGTCATCCAGCTGTATGGTAAATTAACTCAAGGACAGAGGTACCTGCTGTACACTGAGTTCACTGGTGAACTAGCTGATGACTTAGCAGGCTTCTACAGAAGTGAATATGAAGAAGATGGAGTCCGAAAGTAAGATCCCTTTTCACTGGCCCTCTATATCTATATCAACATTTGTATTTGTGAATGAATATTGAATTCTAAATAATCTGTATGTTGTGCATTCTCAGGATAGTTGCCACCTCTCAGATGCATCCAACTCATGCCAGAAAGACCTTCCCTTGTTTTGATGAGCCAGCTATAAAAGCTGTTTTCTATATGACTCTTATCCATCCCCCAGGAACTGTAGCCTTGTCCAATGGCGTAGAAACAGGTCAGTGTTGTCTACATGTGTCAAAGAAAGAAAAAAGGTTCTATTAGCATAAATCCACGTTATTATCTTGTATGCTATCAGACCTGTGTAACCAATAGGCAGAATTTATTCAAGGCTGTGATGGTACTTTCCTATCAATCCAGTATTTCCAAATTGCTGGACTCAAGAACATCCAACATCATCACACTTCGGATAGACGTTGTCAATATTAAACAAAGGAAACTATCATCAAAATAAGGCCCAACATGATTGCATGGAAATTCAAATGACCTTTAACCTTGGTCTGGTATTAGAACAAACAATTTCCTTACAAAGAAAAAATATATGAATATATGAAGGACCTTGAAATGAACCACACAAATATGTTGCTTTTGACAATGAACTTACTGTGTTAGAATAGTCCACTTATGAATTTTGCTCAACATGATTTACTTAATTCAGTGAGTCTCTTTTTCTCAGTCCATGAAAATAATTCAAGAATGTGTCCTGAAAATGTCAAAGGTGTCCTTTAATTTTCCTTTACCAAAATTAAGCGCTGGCCCATCCATCCATCCACCCATTTTCGTCCGCTTATGCGGGGCCGGGTCACGGGGGCAGTTGCCTGAGCAGGGACACCCAGACTTCCCTCTCCCTGGACACTTCCTCCAGCTCTTCCGAGAGGATCCCAAGGCGGGAGTGCCCCGCCACCCTGCGGAGGAAAATCATTTCAGCTGCTTGTATCCGGGATCTTATTCTTTCGGTCATGACCTAAAGTTCATGACCATGGGTGAGGGTAGGAACGTAGACTGACCGGTAAATCGAGAGATTCGACTTTTGACTCAGCTCTCTCTTCACCACGAAAGACCAATACAACGACCACATTACTGTGGCCACTGCACCGATACGCCTGTCAATCTCACGCTCCATCCTTCCCTCACTCATGATCAAGACCCCAAGATACTTAAACTCCTCCACTTGAGGCAGCAATCTCCTCCAACCCGGAGGGAGCAAGCCACCTTTTTCCGGTCGAGAACCATGGCCCTTGGACTTAAAGGTGCTGATTCTCATCCCAGCCGCTTCACACTCGGCTACAAACCACCCCAGGACATGCTGGAGGTCCTGGCTCGAAGGAGCCAACAAGACCACATCATCTGCAAAAAGCAGAGATGAAATCCTGTGGCTCCCGAACCAGACCCCTCCAGCCCGTGGCTGCGCCTACAAATGAAATGACGAAAAATAATGAACAGAACCGGTGACAAAGGGCAGCCCTGCCGGAGTCCAACATGCACTAGGAACAGGTCTGACTTACTGCCGGCAATGCGAACCAAGCCCTTGCTCCGGTCGTACAGGGACCGTACAGCCCTTAACAGAGGGCCTCCGACCCCGACTCCCGGAGCACCTCCCACAGAATGCCACGAGGGACACGGTCGAATGCTTTCTCCAAGTCCACAAAACACATGTGGACTAGTTGGGCAATCTCCCATGAACCCTCGAGCACCCTGCAGAGGGTATAGAGCTGGTCCAGAGTTCTGTGGCCCGGACGAAAACCGCATTGTTCCTTCTGAATCAGAGGTTCGACTATCGGCCAAATTTTCCACTCCAGTACCCTAGAATAGACTTTCCTAGGGAGGCTGAGGAGTGTGATCCCCCGATAGTTGGAAAACACACTCCGGTCCCCCTTTTTGAATAGGGGGACCACCACCCTGGTCTGCCAGTCCAGAGGCACTGCCAGTCCAGAGGCACTTTCCCCGACTGCCATGCAGTCTCTATACCCTCCACTGTAAACAGTGTTGGTGGACGACTGCTTCCCCCTCCTGAGGCGCTGCATCGTTTGCCAGAATTTCTTTGAGTCCTCCTCCAGTCGATGGGACTCCTTCTTCAGCTTGACAGCATCCCTTACTTCCGGAGTCCACCACTGGGTTCGGGGATTGCCGCCACGACAGGCACTGGAGACCTTACAGCCACAGCTCTGGACAGCCGCGTCAACACTAGAAGTGGAGAACATGGTCCATTCAGACTCAATGTCCCCAGACTCCCTCGGGATCTGGTCCAAGCTCTCCCGGAGGTGGGAGTTAAAGACCTCCCTGACAGAGGGTTCTGTCAGACGTTCCCAGCGGACCCTCACAATACGTTTGGGTCTGCCAGGTCTGTCCAGCTTCCTCCCCTGCCAGCGGATCTGACTCACCACCAGGTGGTATCAGTTGACAGCTCAGCCCTTCTCTTCCCGAGTGTCCAAGACATATGGCTGGAGGTCAGATGACATGACCACAAAATCGATCATTGACCTCCGGCCCTCCCAATCACACCCCTCCAGGGAACACTGTCGCTGCCCACGTGAGCGTTGAAGTCCCCCAGTAGAACAAAGGAGTCCCCAGTTGGAGCACTCTCCAGTACCCCTCCCAGGGCCTCCAAGAAGGCCGGGTTCTCTGCACTACTGTTCAGCCCATATGCCGAGACAACAGCGAGAGACCGATCCCTGACCCGAAGGCGCAGGGAAATGACCCTCTCGTCCACTGGGGTAAACTCCAATACATGGTGGCTGAGCTGAGGAGCCATAAGCAAGCCCACACCAACTCGCCGCCTCTCACTGAGGGCAACTCCAGAATAGAAGAGAGTCCAGCCTCTTTCAAGGAGTTCGGTTCCAGAGCCCAGACTGTGCGTGGAGGCGAGCCCGACTATCTCTAGCCAGTACCTCTCAACCTCCCGCACCAGCTCAGGCTCTTTCCCCCCCAGCAAGGTGAAATCACATGTCCCCATGGCTAGAGTCACTGTCCGAGGATTGGGTCGCTGGGGCCCCCACCCACGACCGCCACCCAAATCACACACCACCTGCCCCTTCTGAAGCCTCCTGCGAGTGGAGAGCTCACTGGAGGGTGGGCCCATGTCACTCCTTCGGGCTGCATCCGACCCGGCCACCAGGCGCTCGCCTGCGAACCCCAACCCCAGGCCCGTCTCCAGGGTGGGGCCCCGGCCACACCAATCCAGTCGACGTAAACGTCCCCGATATTCTGTCTCTCAAGTGCTTGCCAGCAAACAAAATTACATAGAGCTCTATATATAAAATGTAAAAGGGGATGTTTCACCTATGATAATCAGGGAGGACATTTTTTGGGTACTTGCACTGTAGCTTTGAATTAATAGTTAAACCTTTCATCTGCATTTTTGGGCCAAAAAGGCTTTATGATCACAAATAGGCAGATGAAACCCTGACATATTGACAAAAAACAACAACAACAAAAAAATGTGCGGTATGTTTGGAAGAGTGACCGTGACCACTGCACCAGTTGGGTATAATTATCTGAGAATTTGGAGAAAACAGAAACCACTTCAATTGAATACCTGCTATTGATAATGCATTGAACATAAGCGGTAAAAAGTAACTAATACTCTGTGTAGTGTTTGAGAAGTAAACTTATTACTGTATATACATATACACAGTTGGTTGCACCAACACTTTGATGTTAACCGAAGCACATGCTGGTCATTGCAGCCTCATCGGTAGCAGTGTTTTAAAGCTATGGACTGTAATGTTGTTCAGAAACACATTTTGTTATACTGGGTGAAATGGTCCTGCTATCCTGAGAGTAGTCAATACATTATGTATTCAGAAAAAGGGGAAATTAATCAGACTTCTGTGGCAGCTGTAGGACTGAGAAAAAGGTGACCAATCCATTCTTTTCAGCCCAAATAGCATGGATTGGTCAGATGCCCTCATGTCTAGTTCTGCCTGCGCCCCCCTCTGTCCCTCCCTCCTCTGCGCTTGCACACTTTAAGATTCACTGACTGAAACACAGCACACTCCCCTGCTGAAATAGGAGGTGCAGGAGAAGACGTTCATTTGGTTACAATGGCAGAGAAATTGCAGCCAGCCTTACTTTTAACAGCTCACCCTGCTAAAAAGGCAAGGAAAGGAAAGCCTGAGGCAGAAATGGCTGCAACGAAATAGGCTCTGGATAAAGAAAGAAGTCAGACCCCAGTCAACATCAGTGCAGTGTTTGAGTGGTGTAGACAACTGGGTCATGTGAAGGACCTGAAAAGTGATGCAGAGGTTGCTCTCATTCTGTTGGACAGGTAATGATTTGTTTTGTTTCAGGGGCATTTATTATTTTCATGAAATATGTAATGTTTGCCAACTTGGCTACGTTTGTAGCTCATATTAGCGCAATGCTAACGTTAGCTTCTTTGTGTGTTTTTTTCGGCCCACTTTCCACTGGATAAGGTCCGCTGCGTTGCGGCTCCGATTCGGTTTTGCTCCGCCTTCCGACAGTCCCCACCGGTTGCGGTTTGAGTCCGCCACGGCGCAGTACGGTAGACAGCTGGCCTCACGAGGTGTCCAGATGTCAACACGGAGTGTCTTATTTTGAAAAGTGACCGGATGTTGTTTGTTATTTCGGCGCTGTACTTCCTGTCTGCTCCGTGCTAAATTCCGCTGAATTACTGCGTCGTGCTCCGGCATCTCCTTCTCCCTGCTGAGTCCGACTGCTAGATGCGCGTTCAAGTTTGTGGGGGCGTGGCTTTGGACGGAGCACTGACAGGATGGGCTGGACTTAGAGGAGGTACCACTTTCTAACCTTGCTAGCCTTGAATTTCCTCCGGGATCAATAAAGTATCTATCTATCTATCTATCTATCTATCTATCTATCTATCTATCTATCTATCTATCTATCTATCTATCTCGCTTGCTAGCCCTCCAGGATTGTAGACCCTAGCTTTAAAAATGGTATGCTTTTGGATGGAAATCCTTGGTGGTGGCTGTTATCAAAGCCTTTTGACACCATGGTGCTGTAACCTCCCTGACAAACACCTACCCACAGGCAGAAAAGTCAATTTTGAAAAGCGCCTGCTGCCGCTGTATGAAGCTGAGATGACAGGGAGGTGCTTCTGTGAACGTCATGACAACCAGATATTTTTTACATCAATCTAATTATATTTAATTATATTTGCAGAAAAAGTTGTTAAATGCAACATGAATTTGAAAGTCCTGTAGTGTACACACACCACACAAAAAGCGGCATACTTTAGCAAGATAACTGACCTTACCAAAGATTTTTGCACATTTTAACCAGCCAGCCATAGTTTGGGGGAACCATTTTTCTTATGGTTGTCATTATATGAGGCTAGTATCATGTCATACAGCTCTAAGTACTCAGACACAAACATTATCTGCTCATCCCCCTTCTATTTGATTGGTCAACACCAGGAGACTACCACCAGTAGTTCAGCACAGGGCTAGGTTTTATAGTGGCTTTAGGAATATAATTTGGTACATTACAAAATTTAGGGCGCATAGAAAATATTGCATTTCTAACCTCAACTTGTATGAGCAGTACAAGGAGTGTTGCATTCATAATGTTGTTGAATTGCCAGCAGGAGTCTCAAGTAGACTCACTTAGTGAGTATGGAGTTGTGAATCATTTGCTCTATTGTGAAACCAAGGTTGCTCACATAATTCCTTTGTGGTAGTGAGTTGAACATTGAGTGTGAGGGCCCATGAGAGGCACCTGTTTCTCCATGTAAGTCCTTGGTCATTGTGGACTTTTCTGAAGAAAAAAAATGAAAGAACACCTTTGAAAAAAGTGTACTTTTACAACTCCTTACCTCAAAAAAGGAGAATTTCCCTTACAAACTCCACTTGGCACCAAGTCACCATTCTGCCACACTGGCAGCAATTCTGCTCAAGCCACCACCCAGCAGCCATTTTGAGACTGAGAGCTACCACAAGGAGAGAGAGTAATACTAATGCTAACTAGCATGCCTATTGGGCCAACAAATGAACCAAGCAATCTGCTAAACTAGTTAGCAAGCTAACAGCATACTATGCTAAATGCTGAATGAGCCACACACTGTAGGACAATATGCTGCAGCCACAACCCCAACCAACTATGCATACACTTCTGCCAAACACTATTAGTCAAGGACATGTTGAGCCAATTGAACAGCCTGTCAGGTAGCATGGATCCATCCAGCCATCGGCAGCCTACTTCTCAATTCACCAAACCACCCAACCTCTTCAGCTACTTCATCCTCTCAAATAACACACCATGTACTTCTGTCCAGCATCATCTTAACCATTCTTGCTCCAGTCACGTAATTGTTTTCTAACCCACTGTCATTCATTGAGGAGGCAGAAGTCTTTCTGCTTTCTTATACCGTATCCATGTAACAGTGACAAAACGGATTTGCCACATTCCTCTTCCTCTGCTGCCAACTCTACATAGTATCCAAGCTTTTTCTCTATTCTATTGCATGTGTGTTCAACGATATTAAAAACAAACCTGTCATGTTAGAACAGACAGTTGCAATAGTCAGAGTAAGATTCAATTAACTTTTACATGCATATACCCCTGTAGTCAGTGTCATAATACAAGCAAATACATTAGGGTCTTTATACACTAGCAGAGTCAGAGAAATGTGTGAAACTCTGTGTGTTTGTGTCTTTTCAGATACTGTGAACACCACTATTGATGGAGTAGCTGTGATACAGACCAAGTTTGAGCCAACCAAGAAAATGTCAACCTATTTATTGGCCATTGTCATCTCTGACTACACACACATCAGTGCACAAGGAGACACTCTGGTAACTGACCATCACCTTACCAGAAATCCATTTTATTACACTAATAAAGTGATTCCCAAATTGATCAAGGGCCTCAGTGATGCTGGAATAAGAGTTAGATAGCTTCCTTTCATAAAAGGTAGTGGCTGTTACAACCATGTGTTTCTGCCAAACAGAGCTTTAATTGCTGGAGCAGAGCCGTCACTGTTGTAACTCTTAAGCGCTACGCTAACCTCTGGATAAGCACAATGGCAAGTCAGAAAACGCAACAGTGTCTTCTTCTTTTGTATGATTTCTGGTCAGCGTGGACTTCCATACGTTCCCACTGTTATTGACACTGATCTGCCCAATCAGATTCAGCAAGTACAAGTCCCGCCCTTTCCATTTGACAAAATTGTGATGTGTTTTCTGGTTTTTGGAATTTGTGATAGTGTTTTCTAGCTTGCCATTAGGTTTTCTGACTTGCTGTAGTGATTTGCTGATCAGCATACTATTCTGTATAAGTATCGGAAAAAGTTAGTAGAGTGGTCAAAGGACAATGCTGGAGGAATACTTCACACCCATGACTCTTACACTATTAAATGATATATCATTTAGTTATTATTACAAAAGATTTTTACATTTGGAGGTCAAGGTCAAGGTTCAACCAAGTTCATACTCATAAATTACACTCTCTAAACTGATAACCATAATCTGACCATAAATGCAAGTGTACAAAAATATCTTTACTCTAGTCTTCAAACTTTTTCGCATAAACATAGAGAGTTTGCTGTTGTGTGTTCAGATCCGTATCTGGGCTCGCAGGGCGGCCATTGATCAGGGACAAGGAGACTACGCCCTCAATGTGACTGGACCCATACTGAACTTCTTCCAGTTGTACTATAACATCTCCTACCCCCTCAGCAAGTCAGGTGAGCCTGTCGCAATAGTAATTTGGAAAAGGAAATGTCCAACTCAGAAGTGGCTGTTTTTGGTATTTTCATCATCATCTTCTTTCTAGATATACATCATTGAGATTGCTGCTACCATTCCTGTACACCAGAGTACTGTTCACTTTCCTTTCCCTTGGCTTGATAAAACAACAGGGGAGCATGGAAATGCTTTTGTAATTTTACAGTGGATGAAATGCATTTCTCAAGTTACGGTTTATGGTGTATCAGCATGACTTAAAGGGGAGTTCCTTTCGGCTGTATTACACCTGCTCTCTGCCTCACAGATCAAATTGCTCTGCCAGACTTCTATTTTGGTGCAATGGAGAACTGGGGTTTGGTTACATACAGAGAAACCAACCTCCTCTACGACCCTGTGACCTCCTCCAATGGAAACAAAGAGACTACTGCCACCATCATCGCTCATGAACTGGCACACATGGTGAACAGATTTATTGTAATTGTTTTACTGTGTAATGTGTTAACTCATTATTCAACAACAAATTGAGTGATGTCATCCATGACGTAGTGGTTTGGAAACCTGGTGACTCTGCAGTGGTGGAATGAGGTCTGGTTGAATGAGGGCTTTGCCACATATGTGTCTTACCTGGGAGCCGACTTTGCTGAGCCTGAATGGAACGTGGTGAGATGTTCTATGCCTGTGGACTTGACACTTGCTGTTCTCCTGTCAATACCATATATACATTTCTGTCACCACCTTTGCACATCATGTTAACTCTTCTGTCTTTCTGTTTGGTCCAGAAAGACTTGATAGTGCTTGATGACATCCACCGGGTGTTTGCAGTCGATGCTTTGACCTCCTCTCATCCCCTGTCCTCTAAAGAGGACAGTATCATCTTACCTGACAGGATCACTGAGCAGTTTGATACCATTTCATACAGCAAGGTACACAGACACCAGCAATATCTTCTTTTATAAAACATTACTGCATAAACATTGTCACAGTGTGCAACTGACGCCAGAAAATGTACTGAAAACCAGAAAATTCTGCATTCTGAGTGGGTGTTCAACTACTGTTCATTGTGTTGTAAACATTGTTCTAATGTTGTGCTGTTCAACAGAAAATGCTCTTTTAAACAGATATATTTATAGATTGATCCTTGCCTCTGTATGTGTGTCTGTGGCTCCTCAGGGTGCAGCAGTGTTGAGGATGCTGTCTGATTTCCTCTCAGAGCCTGTGTTTGTCCAGGGACTCAATGTATGTCTGTTAACATAACATGCACATTCTGGTGTGCTCTTAAAACTTGTTAAAATGAATCATTCAGCCACAGGTAAAAGATCATTCTGACAGGATGTTGAAATCCTGTCTTTCTCTTGTCTACAGAGCTATCTCAATCACTTTGCCTACAGTAACACAGTAGGGAATGACTTGTGGCACCATCTACAAATGGTAAGATTTGACCTTTTTTTTTTTTTTTTTTTTTTTTTTTTTAAATGTCCCAGGTTAAGCTTTGCATCAGTTCACAGCTGCTTGACTTGTGTTGTTTTAGGAAAACATTTGTTGTTTTTGACATATTCAAGTACATAATACACAATACATCCTCATACCTAGACAACTGAACAGGCAACAGTCACTGTTCTCAAAACACCCTGACCATTGCAGTGTACCAGTGACTGGCACACTGGCCTGAGGCCAACAATCACAGTTTGGTTAGGTTTAGGAATACCCTGGGATTTGGCTTAAATATTAGTTGTATAACTTCAGTTACCAATGTACTTATGTTACATGATGTCCATGACTGCATTTTACGACACAGTTAAAATAACTCACCACACTGCAAAAAAGGTTGACCTAAATAGAAGAAATAAACACTAAATTTGAGGAGAAAATGACTTAATACTAGGGAAATTATCTGTTCATGCAGCAAGATATTTTTACTTGACAAGAAGTAAAAATAAGTAAAAAATGCTGTTTTTAGATCAAATTACTTGAAATCAGTCTTCCTACAGCACAGTTATAAGTCAAATACACTGAATATTAGTAACTATTTCTTCTTTTTTTTCATTCTTAATTTTAGCACATTGACACAAAATAAAGGCCAAGTACAAGAAATAAGTCACTCATTTAAGTGGAAATTTCTTAACACTAGTGGAGTATGATTATGCTGTTACTTGAAACAAGTTTTTTTTTAAGTGAAAAAAAAAGTTCTCCAATCTAATTGTTTAGTAGTAAATTGTGTAATTTTAAGTATTCCTGACTAAGTGAGGCATAAAAACATATTCATGCTCAATTTAAGAATATACTGTGAATTCAGCTAGTAAATAACTTTTAAAATAAAATAATTAATCTCATATTTCTAAATCTGAGTTTTTAAATCTTGGCAAGCACAGAACAATTTGCAGTGCACTGACATGGTCGGCGGTCTGGTGGGTGCAAGTCCTACATTGTTCAACACTAACATCTGTCTCCAACTCCTTGCTATACAGAGTTTCCTGCTCTTTGTACTTCTTGCTCTGACCTGAACTAAATTGAAAATCTTTGACTGCCAGTAATATTTAGATGGATGCTTTCTGTTGCTCTTCATCAACAGGCAGTGAAAGCCAACAATGTTTCACTTCCTCGTTCAGTTTTTGAAATCATGAACCGGTGGGTGCTCCAGATGGGCTTCCCTGTGGTTACCATTGATACTCCCACAGGAAAGGTGACCCAGAGGCACTTTCTTCTGGACCCAGATTCCAATGTCACAGTTGAATCACCTTACAAGTATGCAACACAAAAAGTATTAACCTTTTCTTCCTCCGTGCTTCCTTCTTACCTCCATCATTTTTTCCCTGCTAGAGGGGAGATTTCCCTTACTTGAATAGATAATCCAAAGACAAGGATGTCATACACTGTACAGATGTGATGAGACAGCATGAGATGTGATTTGTGATTTTGGGCTATATAAATAAAATTGATTTGACTTTGATTTAATTGTAACTAACCTAAACAATTAACACAAGTCTTATGTATTTTCTCCTCAAGCTATGAGTGGCTGATTCCTGTTAGGTGGATGAAGGACGGTGAGGTCCAAAGAGCTATGTGGTGGCTGATGGAACGGGAAGGTGATTGATAATATGCTACTAATATGTCATATTTAGTACCAGTACAATATTAACTAAGCAGTTTGCAAAATACTGTGAATGACTGAAAAATGAATGGTTTGCATTGTTTTACATCACAACAGGTATATATTATTGTCAAATTATTAATAAAGCCCTTTTAAAGCTCTTTATTTTTGCCCTGACTTCTCTCTGTCAGCGGTAAACTTGGAGATGAGGAGTGGTGATTTGTGGGTTCTGGCTAACATCAACGTGACTGGATATTACCGGGTAAACTATGACCTTGGAAACTGGGAAAGGCTCCTGGCCCAGCTGAATTCAGAACACCAGGTACACATTCAGGATTTTGCTATTTCTTGGACGCAATTTTAATTCTCTCTTCCTTTTTGTTTCTTTCAGTGTTTGCAGACCGTATAATAAAACTTTGTGGTTCAATCTGCTGTGTAGGTGATACCAGTGATAAACAGAGCCCAGCTTGTGGATGACGCTTTTAATTTGGCCCGGTAAGTCAGTTTAGCTGCTTGGACTTTTTGATGCGGTTTTCATCAAGTTTCCATGCTTAGATGGTGAAAAATGAAAAAAAAAATCACTTCATTAACACATCCAGAAGTGATGTTGACATATGCTAATATACTTCTTCAGATTCATACACACAGAGACGCCGTCTTCACATACATGCTTTGGCCATATCACTATAGGACCAGTGTGCAGACCTTTTCGTCATGTTTCAGCAATTAAACAAGACTCAAATTCAGAAGCAAGTAACACATTTAAAACTTGAAATAAAAATGACAAACTAGCAACATTTGGCATATTTGTATTAGCATCTAGATGAAATCCCCTCTTTAATCCTGAATGCACTCAGCAGCTTTCATGGTTCTCTTCACAAAACAACCATAACAGCAGAGTCGCTGATCTAAGAAGTCACCCAAACATAAGTTAACATTCAAGTTCCAACCCATTAGCGATTGCCTCGGAGGACATTAGTGCCTCATTTTGAAAGAGCTACAGTCAATATGGAAACTCAAACATGTGTATCTCTTCTCTCTGCAGGGCTCAGCTGGTGTCCACTACTCTTGCTCTGAGGACGACCTCGTATCTGTCTTTGGAGACAGAATACATGCCATGGCAGTCTACTCTGGATAACCTGCACTATTACTACCTCATGCTGGACCGGACTGAAGTCTATCAGCCTATGCAGGTACAAAACACTACCTGTGCCTGTCAGTGACAAAGATTTTTTGGGAGTTTTGCCATTGTAAGATTGTAGTTCTGCACTTGCTGTATGTTCCTCTTCATGCCGCCTGGTGGTCATCAAGCGGCAAAACATTGCTGACCGAAAACCAGCATCCTTTATTCACCTCTCTGTAATACCCCCAGGACTACATGAAGAAGCTGGTGACTCCCCTCTTCCTGCATTTCAAGAACATAACATCAGACTGGGTCCATGTTCCTGACAGACACACTGACCAGTGAGTGCAATTATGTGTCTTAGTTAATATCAGGTTGTTATAACAAAGACCTCTCAAACAATGACAACTTTATGATGACATTATTGACCAAGTGACATTTGATGACAGCAGTCATTAACATTCATAAAGACCATTTCAAATAAAGTATAAGGTCCCTGGCAAATCAAAAAGACATAAAAAAACCAACTGTACTGAAGGCTGCCAGTGTGTCTTTTGTGTCTCGGCCAATAGTTACATTTGAACACACCACTAAGGCTGCAGCTGGCAGCTAATCAGTTTGTACGTTCTGAGCCAGGTGAGAGGAAATACCTCTCAGCCAAGATATATATTGTTGTTATAATTAAGCAGCATTTTGACATCCCTCTTGTTAATATAGCTGCTTCTATTCGAAAACATGTCCGATAAAAAGTAACTGAAGAGGCAGAGGAGACAAATACGGACAAGTGGATGAAGTCATTGATAGTACCGCGACAGGCTTGGGAGGCTTTCATTTCCTTAACCTTTTTTCTTTTATGCACGGATCTGCTTACCTGAACAGCCAGTCAGAGTGATTTCTCTCACTGATGAGCTGCCACCAATTCTACACGCTTAGTTGGCTATAAAAGGCTCAAACAAGGGCTCTATAGTGTCTATGATGGACACACCACACTGACTAGAGCCACAAACACCCACTGCCAGGCCTGCCAGTAGGTGTTTGTGAATATGCCTTTAAAACTGCTTTATCTGTATAATTTGTGGTATATATTTCTGTTTACATTGTTCATATTCTGTGGACCGCAAAGGAAGATTTTCATTGTACAATGAAAAATGATCATCAAACACTTTGAATCTTGATCATTGAATCTTGAAACTGTTTGTTTCTCCCTGCAGGTATAACCAGGTGAATGCCATCCGTATGGCCTGCAGGGCTGGAGTAACAGAATGTCAGAACCTGACCATCACATGGTTCAAACAGTGGATGGACAGACCTCAACACAATTTGTTAGTCTATTTTATATTCCATTTGATCACTTCCCTTTTTTTTCTACCTTAATTGTAAAAAAAGTTACAATGTTGTTTAAAGTGTCAATGAAAACAAAATGCAAGGATTTGCCAATCCTTTTCAAGTTATATTCAATAAAATACAGGACAAAGACAAGAAATTTGATGTTCAAACTGAACTTTAGCATATTGGTCTGGACATTAAATAGCATGTTTTTGTACTTGAAAAGGATTTGCAAATGATTGCACTGTGTTCATTAGCTGTAAGTTAATCAGTGAGTTATCACCAACACTCTCCTCAGGATCGAGCCCAATCTGCGCTCAGCAGTGTACTGCAGTGCCATTGCAGCAGGTGGTGAGGCAGAGTGGGAGTTTGGCTGGTCACAGTTCAAGAATGCTACTCTAGCTAGTGAAGCTAGCAAACTAATGTCTGCACTGGCCTGTACCACCAAGGTACAGTTGTTGGAGAGGTATGCTTCCTTCTGTCCTTTACAAAGATAAGGCTTGCAAGTGCTGTCATTAACAGGTTACTGAATATTTACAATTACATTTTGTTATGTAACCGTCATATAATGCCAACTCACTTTTTGAAATAACCATTTCAAATGGAGTGGCCACTGTCAAATGTAGAAATGAAATCAAATAGGACAGAATAGTAATTACAGCGGCCATATCAGTTAATCATTGTTCAATTTAGTGAATTGGGTTTCAGCGCTATGAGAAGTATGAAAGCCAGGAGTGAATTTCCAATCATACCATGAAATACACTAATTACAGTTTTTATATGATCTTAGATAAATCACTTGTAATAATTCCCAAATTATTTAAAACCAATGAGTTGACTTGTCTGTGTTTAAAATAGATGGGAGGTTGCTACTGGAAATACATGTAGAACAATTATTAATGGATAGCAAAGCAGACATACCTGTCTTCTCTGTTCTTGCAGGTATCTGTCTTACACCTTAAACTCAAATATGATCCGTAAGCAGGATGCATCCACTGTCATCACAGCTGTTGCCAGCAACAGAGTGGGACAGAGTCTGGCATGGGACTTTGTCAGGGAACAGTGGGAATACATGTTCACACAGTGAGTACCACACTAGCAATATAAATAGGTATTGTTAAGGACCAAATTAAGGATGGAGATGAAGGAATTCATTAAGGAAGGAAGATTAATTAAAAAGGCAATTAAAAAAGACTTAAAGAAGGAAATAATTAAGAAATATGAAAAGGTGTTGTGTTCAAACTAAACCAACATCAGTGTTGGTTTGTTTTTGAGTTGTGTGTTTTCTTTCAGATATGGTGTGAGTTCTTTCAATTTTGCCTCTCTGATCAGTGGGGTGACGGCAAGGTTCTCTACACCTGCTGAACTACAACAAGTATGTCCTCAGTAAACAATTCTTCATTCAGTTATTAGCATCAAACTGTTGTCTAAACTGTTGTGTCATGTTTTTCTGTGGCAGCTGGGGGAGTTTGTGGAGCAGCATGAAGCAGCAGGGTTTGGCACCGCCACCCTGGCTGTGGAGCAGGCCTTGGAGAGGACCAGAGCTAACATCAAATGGCTGCAACAGAACAAGCAGGAGATCTGGGACTGGTTCAACAGTCAGACTGGACATTAAATTCACTAAGATCCTGGGAGCTATGACTCATCTCCCATATGACAATTGTTGCTACTTTTTAACTCTGAACAATAAACCAATAAATACAACAAAAACCTGGAGCTCCTACCGAGAATCAAGTACATGCCATAAAAAATACAAAGAAGCACGATGCTACAGGTAAAGCCTGATAATTTGTAAATATGGTTGGATGGAACCTGAATTATAATCATTTGTAAGTAGTGGATGTTACGGATGCTCTTTCTTCCTGATCTCCATTCACTGTATTGTTTTAGGTTATGCGGCAGCTGCAGTTGGCACTTGAGGATGTGATGCCATTTATGCTGTTGTTGTGTGCACCTTTTCTTCAACCTCCTGCAGAAGCTGGACAAAAGTGATACAATAAAGCATTTTTTCTTCCAACACAGATTTCATTAAAAATGTCATTGAATCTGGGCCTTTGACACTAAGGCCCAATCTCAAAACACATTCTCTCTCTTTAACAAGCATCACACATCCAAACATAAAATCACTATTAGTTTGTAATTTGATGTGTGATTGGTGAACATAAATCCATCTAATCCAGATGCTCTTTCAAATTGATTGTAGTGTTGTTTTATCCTAAGATTTATTGGATTTCATTTTTTTCAATGTGTTATCATGTCAAGATAAGATTTTAAGCTCTTGTTTTTCTATCTGAATGCAGCTGTACGTGAATTTGATCAGAAAGACTGCGCATTGATGGACTCCTTTAATTAGTCTGATTTCTCACAGCCACAAATATACACAGAAATGAAATTCAAACAATACATTTTGCACAGAACCAATGAAAAGAAGAACATAATTTAAGATACAAAATATTCAAACAAAGAATACATTATGGCTTTTTATCTCTGCATTACAGCAATGTCAGACACACATCCAAATAAATAAAGACATGAATTAAAAGGGTTCAGAAGCCATTTCATTGTTATTATTAGGCCCAAAGTACTGCAACTCTGTTTGGGAGGGTTGTTAGGCTCACAAGAGGACACAATCTGTCTTCAACCATGGAAGATAAGGAACAGTTGTGCGGTGAAAAGTGCCAGATAATATTATCACAGGGGCAACACCAGAGTTACAAAAAAAAACAATTTACCACAGCTTAAGTACAAGATTACAAGATTTGCAAATTCATTGTATGTAAGAAATCATATTGACAATATTGCATGCATGAATTTCTATGAAAATTAAAGAAAACCTATAAATTATATTGTTACACTTTTGTTTTACTTTATTTCAGAATTGCTGACATTTTGAATTTCCATCTGTTTTGGCGACCTGTTCTCACTCCCAGCGTGTCAACAGCAGCAGCCTGGTTGGTCAGTTGCCCAACTGTTCCAAGTGTGACACTGTAATTATGTAATTAGTAATTAGTGTATGCGCCGTAACTGAACTTACATAAGTCATGTAGTTATTGTGATCACTGCACTCAGATTAGGTACAGACCCTCACCAAATTGCACAAAATACAAATATCTACATATCATTGGTTTAAGGCTTGTGACCAAGCTGTCGTTTTTGACAAGTTGGGAGCAGAAACATGTTGGCACTGACATGATGTAGAAAAGGTTATTTCACAAGTAGCATATCCATTGGTACCAAAAACATCTCGCACTCATTATTCCAAGACAAACTTCCATGTGGGCCTTCGAGGAGACACAACAGTGGTCAGACACAACAATTAACACTCCCTGTGATTGCACTGTTTTTTTTCTTGCATTCTTTTTATTTCTGTGCACCACCACACTAACGATAATGAGGTTTTTCTTCTGTAATCAAAGATATGTCACTGAAACAGCTAATGAATGCCTATCTCATAAAAATAGTGATGATAATGCCAATAAAGCAACGGTGGAGAAAAATGGAGTTTCCCATCTACCGACATTGAGACACAGAGAACATTTTTGGCTTTAAGATTACAGTCAAACTTTGATCAAAGCAAAGCAGCCAACAGCATAGGTTGACATTAAGATCTGCCTAGTCTGCTTGGCAACATCATTAGGCAAAAAGCATTTTTGGAATATAAGCAGTAGCTTCTCACCAGTGATAGAGGAGCTGTAAATTGAACCAGTGATCATTTGTTATATAGACTATCTGAGTGCTGCTGGTTCTTTCTTCATGAGATAAAAACTGGTCCAGACCCAGACCATGTTTCGCTTACACATTAGTTCTGACACACTGAAACATACAATGAGGGAACATTAGACATACATGCAGTCATTTATACATCCAGTCGCAGCACAAAACCATTTGTAATAAATATATATCCAACATCAAAATATGCAAAAAAAATCACCTACGAAGTCACCTACACAGGACTGTAGCTGACTGAGTGTTGATAAAGTGAAAGGGCAAAGCCTAAGTGGTGAAAGTGAGAAACACATAAAGAAGAAGGCTATGACTGTGAATGGATGGTGCCTACAATCATCACTTTTATGAAACTGCCTTTTGTTATGTAAAGGAGAACGAGGGAAAGAAGTGAGTCCAGTGGGTAAAACAGGCCACCTCTGTCTCTAGGTAAGCATAAAAGTCATGTGACCATAAAATTAAGGAAGTAGACTTCACATTGCTATAACCATTATCTGAAACATGTACATTTTAGTTTTTGCAGTAAAATCAACAAATGTTAAAAGCAATGTCAACAGTCTGGTGCACAGACCAGAGTGGCACAGAGAGCAATCTATTGCTTAATGTCAGCTGGCTGTTGATTTTAGAAACGGCAGACATATGTACACACAAAAACTGAACCTGCTGTCCACGAGCACACACATCTATAATTTGCTCAGCTTCAGTGTGTGTAGTTTAGAACCGAAGTAACAGGAGTGACATCTTACATCATACCACTGCATATATCCAACATGAGCTCTTGTGAAAAAGAGGAAATGACTGTTTTAAAGAAAGCAGTGGGCTAGCAAATTATATCTTCTGTATTCAACAAATGTACCCCCAAAAATGACATTGTAGTTTTAGGAGCAGTTTTTTGCTTTTTGGACTTGATAAGCAGTTTCCTATGTCTTTATACCAAGCTACCCCCGTCATGTTCCCTCCAAATCTCTGCAATCTTTTGTCCTCCACCTGCACCATTCATCAATTGACAGTATACCATCATTTTCAATTCTCAAGCATTTTCATCCTCAAGTTTAGTGTCAGGAAGGCGGTGTGCATGCAAACAGTAAGACCAAACCAACAGTGATTTACAGATTCTTCCATGAGATGGTGCAATAATTCCATTGTTCATTTTAGATCCAAGAAAAATGTGAGGAGGAAGATGAAAATAACTGTATGTTGATTAAAAAGGAAAGGGGGCAACATTTACACCCTGAACATACACAATGTTATCTAGCTTCCATCTGTTTCTGGGAACATACCGATCCAAAACCCCAGGTCAGACAGAGACAGAAGTAAACGTGCACAGTTGTACTGGGGCAGTATTCATTGATGGGTTAGAATGATGGAATAGGATGTAAGAAGAAATGACTAGGCTATATGCTACCTGTATGTTTTTACTTATTTGGCAAAAATTGACCTAAAAGAAGACATTTCAATATCTCAATGATGTTTGAGATACATCTAATGTCATTTTTATACCAACAGTGTGCATCCAGTGAATCAGATTACTCAGAGGCATAAAGCTTAAATAGAGACTAGCACAGTGTCCTGGCATGTGACTAAGATCAAGCCAGAACTCAAAGACGTCTGTCAGAGCACAAGACATTTAGACGATTATCGACAGCAGACAACAAGACAGTAAAACACAAAGTAGAGGGAACTTTAAGTTCAGAGGATTCTAAACTTCAACGGCTTCTTTCACAATTTCAACACACTGCGCTTATTAGCTATATTGCTGAAAAGCCTGAGAAGTGGAAGTAAACAATAAACGATATATGAACATGTGCTCCTTCTCCCTTCCTGTATGACTCATGACCTCACTGAAGGATTTTCTCTCGTGTGTCAGGAAGTCTGAGGGCCACCAGACCGCCACACACCAGCGCAGCGAAGGACAGCAGGATGGGAACGGCTTTGGTAATGCCTACAAAGCTGGAGAAGACAGTGCTGCCTAGAACTGCTGCCAGCTTACAAAGAGCATTCAGGACACCAAATGCTGTGGCCCTGAGGGACAGAGACATAAACAAGACATGGGCTTTAGAAGACCACTTTATTAAAACTGAAACTTCCTCAGTGACCTGTATTTTGAAGTTCTCTGAAGGCCCATTTTGTAAGAAATTGCCAGAATATGAAGGAACCTCTAAAACAGCCCTAACAGCCAAAACAGCCCTATCTTTGAAACTGCTACTTTGACAGTTTATATCACAGTGCATTCAGACCAAACGCAAGGCGAATTATTTGCACATCTAGATTATGTACAAAGCCAATTAAAAACACTAACAATTAGTAATAGGTTTAAAATGTTGAACTTGAGTGACATTTTTGCATGATGCTGTGTCATGAAAGCCTGTCGGTGTTCATATTGACATTGAAAGTGAAACTCTCGCCAAAATGCAACCTTGGTGAGAGACCCTGGTGATACTACCAGCAAAGTTTCATGACGTGTTCTTCTTCTTGATTTTGATGCTGTTGTAATAGTGCCCCTCGCACTGAGAAAATGATCTTGACCCACTTGTAGTATCAAAAGGGTCTCTACACATGAACTCAAGCATTGAGAACATTGTTTGTGTACACAGAGTTTACTAAAAAGAAGGTTTTTGAACAACTCACTCAGTCGTCACAGCAGCTGAGAAGTATCAATCCCAGAATGCAACGTAACTTTGAGGAGAGTTAATGGAATAGTTTGTGTTTTTTGAAGTGGGGTCATATAAAATACATATCTATAGTTGATCTGTTCCCTACTGTAATCACCGATCAGCGCAGCCTCAGTTGCTGCTCCAGCCCAGACGCTCAGCTTTGTACTGCAGTGAACGGAGTCCAAAGAAAAAGCTAAATTTAACCACCTAAAACAAGGCTCACCTAAAAAAAATCTATATCTATAATCTATAACAGTTCAAGTATTATATATATGACCCCAACACAAACTGTCCCTTTAAGGTGGACTGCTACTGTCCTCCAGCAACAACTATCCAGGTGATATCTCATGTGCCTTTCCCGGCGTTTTATTTTAGTATTGTTTATTATACGAGGCTTCTTTTTCAACTTCAACATCAATATTGTTTTTTGCTAAGGACAAACAACAAATTGTCCATGGATTTATATGTAACTAAGCTTTAGGAGCGGTCCACTTTAACTCACCTCGGTACTTCTCTCTTGCAGAACGGCGGCAAGCAGAGGAAACATCTGCTAACGTGAGTTGTCCAGAACCTTTCTTTTTTTAAGCAAACTCTGTGTACACAAACAAAGTTTTCAGTGCTCGAGTTTATGTGTAGAGACCCTGGTGATACTACGAGCAAAGTTTCATGTTGTGTCGAGCCTTCTTAGTGTTTCAAAAGTGAGTGAGGAAGTCAGACTACCTAGTAAGTTTTGAAAATATATCAGCACTGCAGGTCTGCTCCAACTCTCACCTCTTTTAAATCCAGACTTAAACCTTTCTGTTTGTCACTGCTTTTCAGTGAAACAATTTTAAGTCTTTTAACTGCACTGTGATGTTTAATCTTTTGTCTTGTCTCTTTCAAACCTTTTCTATTTTAGCCTAATTGTTTTAATGTTTCTCAGTGTCTTCTTACTTGTTTTTAATGCAATTTTTAATGTCTTTTAATCGTATTTGCATGCTCCTGTAAAGCGCTTTGAGTTGCCTTGTATCTGAATTGTGATATACAAATAAACTTGCCTTGCCGAACTTGCCAAGCACCGAACAGGCATTTTAAAGGTTGCTTGTCATCTGACAGTCCTGACGAAGCATGAATTCAGTCTTTTTACAAGGCAACATTATGATTTTATTTCAGTGTCCTTTTGTTCGAATTGTGCAGTCAGATCAGAGAGAAATCGCTCTGTTTTGGGTTCATACCGATCATTTACTCACAGGAGTACGGCTACACAAATAGTTTCAATGCATTTGGTCTGAACGCACCATTATACACTTAGACACTGACACAGAATAGGTCAGTAAAAGTTGTTTTAGGGTCTTCCATTGATAAGTACATTACACAAAAATAAGCTATATAAACACAGCTGTAACAATGAAATATGTCACCTTTTAGAAGCAGGGTACAGTTCCACGGTCACCACATCGATGCCATTCCATGCAGCTACACTGACGCCACAGAACAGACACTGCAGTGCAATGATCGCCGACTGGCTAAAGCTCAGGAACAGGAAGAAGGTACAGCCTGCTGAAATGAGCATTGATCCACCTGAGGAGATCACACAATTCTTTTATTGAGTCCTGTAGATTCTGTTATTGTGACACACTGTATTGATACAACACTTTTTCTGTTTGTTCTGCTTATAGCTAAAAAGCCAACTGACATTGTGACATTGGAATTTCATGCTTTGAATGTTGTCTATATTTGGAAATAAAAAATCAACAATCATAAGTAAAGGTTGAACACTTCTGAACATCACCTATGATCTTGACCCTGCCAATCTTCTCCATGTAGAGTGCTGAGATGATATTGCCTGGCAACACGGCCAGACTGCCCAGGAAGCTGACCAGGTAAATAAGTACATCGTTGTCCTCAACAATGTTTAGGTGGCACCCATGTTTGTTGTGCTCAAAGGAGGTGTTCTCCATCCTACAGTCGATGAATTTCTCCTCCCACAAGTCTACAGAGAAACAGGGAGAATATGATACTGGATGACAAATTTTGATGGAAGATTTTACTTTCATGAAATGTTCTAAGTTGCTAATATTTAGTCCTGTATACAATCTTTACCTCCTATATTTGCCATTGGATCATGACTGGGATCATTTTAAATTCAATTTTCAAACACTTTTCAAAGGAAAAAGTAAGTAATTTAGACATGAATGATCTGATGCTTTTTAAGGTCCATCCAGGGAAGGGCATTGTAAATTTAGATCCATTTTATGACTATAATGTTAAACAAATTGAATCTTGCATATATCTGTAATCATGTGCACAATCGTTACACTCTGTATCCTCATTTTGAGTGCTGATCATGATGCAGGCTTACTGAGGCTCACTGTAGACTTACATTAAAAATAAATAAATAAATAAATAGTGTTAACATATCAAACTTCCATTTTCAAATGATATTCCAGGTTGAGGGACACCACTGATTGTCAGGAATATTTTCTGGGAGCGCCGAGCAGTCAGCTTGAACGCTGTAAACATGGAAATAGTGCTGTAGCACTTGTGCATAATGCTAGCCATTTTAATCCCAGGGCTTGCCTCCCTATGTACAAAACAAGTTCCCCCAAACATATTTTACAATCATTGCATCCTGGGTTTAGCTCCAGCCAAAATGATGGTTTAGACGCTGGTTTAGAGAAATGGAAGCCAGCTTTTTTCCCTCTTACAGAATGACAAGCTCAGCAGCCAGACCTTTCTCCAGTGCTGAGATAACGCTGTGGAGAAAGGTCTGGCTATGTAATGCTTGCCCCCTATCAGCTCATTTCACTTGAGTATATCTCTTCATCCATTTTTAGGGTACGGGTAGCTAAGCTCACCAAACTGTAGCCCCAATACTGCTGAAACTTTAGTCCACTTAAACTCATTACAAAATATGAGGTCCATCACTCAGTTTTTTCAAAACCTGTAAAACTGTAAAACATATCTCCTCCCACAATTTTTGCTCAGTTGTCACCAAACTTGCTAGAGAACTTGTAAGAACAAACTTGTTCTTACCTAATAATAAATCCTGGATAAGAAAAAAATCATGAATGCCACAATCTTGGTAAAATCTTCTTAAGTGGGACTTTAGAACAAATTTGTTATTAAGAACGGTTCGTGAATGAGGCCCATTTTCGGGCAGTGGAAGGAATACTTGGAGGATATCCTCAGTCCCACTGACACGCCTTCCACAGAGGAAGCAGAGGTTGGGGACTCAGAGGTTGACTCATTCATCACTCAAGCCGAAGTCACTGAGGTAGTCTGGAAGCTCTTCAGTGTCAAGGCACCGGTGGTGGATGAGATCCTCCCTGAGTACCTCAAGTCTCCCGATGTTGTGGGGC
The DNA here is from genome assembly GCA_030272975.1 of Sparidentex hasta. Taxonomy (NCBI): domain Eukaryota; kingdom Metazoa; phylum Chordata; class Actinopteri; order Spariformes; family Sparidae; genus Sparidentex; species Sparidentex hasta. The sequence continues at coordinate 70,356 of JARJLU010018156.1, forward strand.
TGTCTTGGCTGAAACGTCTCTGCAGCATTGCGTGGCAGTCGGGGACAGTGCCTCTGGACTGGCAGACCGGGGTGGTGGTCCCCCTAATCAAAAAGGAGGACTGGAGCGTGTGTTCAAACTATCAGGATATCACACTCCTCAGCCTCCCTGGGAAAGTCTATTCCAGGTTACTGGAGAGGAGAATTTGACCGATAGTCGAACCTCGGATTCAGGAGGAACAATGCGATTTTCATCCTGACTGTGGAACACTGGACCAGCTCTATACCCTCCGCAGGGTACTTGAGGGTTCATGGGAGTTTGCCCAACCAGTTCACATGTGCTTTGTGGACGTGGAGAAAGCATTTGACCGTGTCCCTCGTCGCATTCTGTGGGAGGTGCTCCGGGAGTACGGGGTGGGAGGCCCTCTGCTAAGGGCTGTACGTTCTCTGTACGAACAGAGCAGGAGCTTGGTTCGCATTGCTGGCAGTAAGTCAGACCTGTTCCCGGTGCATGTTGGACCCCGGCAGGGCTGCCCTTTGTTACCAGTTCTGTTCATTATTTTCATGGATAGAATTTCTAGGCACAGCCAGGGGCCGTAGGGGGGAGCCACTGGATTTCATCTCTGCTTTTTTCAGATGATGTTGTCTTGTTGGCTCCTTTGAGCCAGGACCTCCAGCATGTCCTGGGGTGTGGAAAGTATGGAGTGCGAGATTGACAGGCAGATCAGTGCAGCAGATGCAGTATGCTTTCATTGTATCAGTCTGTCGTGGTGAAGAGAGAGCTGAGCCGAAAGGTGACGCTCTCGATTTACCATGTTCCTACCCTCACCTATGGCCATAAACTTTGGGTCATGACTGAAAGAATAAGATCCCAGATACAAGGGGCTGAAATGAGTTACCCTGCAGGGTGGCGGGGCGCTCCCTTAAAGATAGAGTGAGGAGCTCTGTCACCCGGGAGGAGCTCAGAGTAGAGCCGCTGCTCCTCCACATTGAGAGGAGCCAGCTAAGGTGGCTCGGGCATCTGTATCAGATGCCCCAGGGATGCTCCCTTGGGAGGTCTTCCTGGCATGTCCCACCGGGAAAAGACCCTGAGGAAGACCTAGACCATGCTGGAGTGACTATGTTGTGCGGCTGGCATGGGAACGCCTTGGGATCCTCCCAGAAGAGCTGGAGGAAGTGTCCAGGGAGAGGGATGTCTGGGTGTCCCTGCTCAGACAGCTGCCCCCACGACCCGGCCCCGGATAAAGCAGAAGAAGATGGATGGATGGATGGATGGATGGATGGATGGTAAATGTATCTCTCATGTACACAATTGCATGTGATACCCGTGTTTTTTCAGACTGAACTCTAAATGCCATTGCTACAGCATGTTATTACATGTTTTCATTTAATTTTAAGTATTGTTTATTGTCTGCATTGCTGCACTTGAGATGCTGTACTGTAACTGACTTACAATAATTGTTCTACCTGGGGATGACGAGTGAGGCCGCTGTGTGTTCCCTGGGCTAAACAGCAGCCGGCAGCTCTGGTGGTCACACTGTTTAGCTCATTAGGCTACGTTGTAATTGCGTCTTTGCTATTAGCGAGGATTATATTAGATGTTGCTTACTGTCTATAGCCTATACTATTTACAACACCAAGATCTAGTTAATAGGCAAAAACAAAATATAGGTTTATCTGGCAGAAGCTTGGCATGGAGCCAGTGCTTGATTACACATTATGTGCAAAAAACTAACCGTAACTTTAGATAGTCCTAAGTGGCAAACTAATATCCAACCAGGATTTTGATTGGACACACGGTAAACCGCTTCAACACACACTTTGACATGAACTGTGTCAATGTGTAATTAAAACAGCTTGTCTGGTTTCAGAGGGAGGAGAGAGAAGCTCAGGGCCCTGATGTGTTCACTGCAGTCCGGACTGCTCACACGTGCCACCTAATGGTTGTTGGTGCACACTGCAGCTAATGCAAAGTCAGCTGGATAAAATGAAAGTCCCCCCTCCGTTTCTGCTGTGTCGTATCACCTTTAACCTCTGAAAGGAGAAATATCTGTATGCTATCTGTCTCTGTAATGTTTGCCCTGCCTGCCTATCCTCCTGCCTGCCAGCAGCTAACCAAAGACAAACAAAGAGTCATCCTGGAGGAGCCAAAAACAGCTAAAGAATTCAATCTGAGCTAATTCTTGGTAATTGAATAATTTATCTATATGGCATCAGGAAATTATGTGTGTATCCATCAAGAGAGCTACTAGCCACAACCTATGAACAAATTAAAAGGGTTTTGTTCTGACTCCTGTATCCTATCTGAGCAACAGGCACAATATTGGTGTCTGAGAAAGATGGCTCACATGTGTCCCACTTGTTTCTCATCTCGGCCCAATTGGACCCACTTGGGTCAAAGTGAAGATGGAGCCAAGGACAATGTGTTTCAGTTAAAATCAACCCAGTCTCACAGCAAAGCATGTAACAGACCCGCTGATTGTTATTATAAGTGTGACCACTTGCCCCGCCTAGGCACGAGAAGTACAAGTGCGCATGAAGGTGCAGTACCTGCAGCACAGGATGAACGTAGTACAAAGAGCCACACAAAGTACAAAGAAGTCCACAGCAGGAGCAGAACAGAGATGATTGGATAGTGAATTCATAGGACTTTCCCCCTAGGCGACCAAGGTTTGAATGCCAAGAGAAGCAAGTAGTTGGTAGTGACTGATTGAAAAAAGTTATTATTCCAAGCTAAACCCTGATGTTATCCTAAACCACATCAAGCAGTTTTGGTGGCTAAATGGATGTTGCATGTTTGATATTGCTATTGTGGCCACAAAATGAGACCATGATATTTTGATGGGTAGGTGAGGCCAGACATGTTAGTGACACAGGGGACTGGTGGCTTTATTACATATCAGAGGGGATTCAGGATTTGCTTTGTTCCACAAATTAATATTTGACCTCAAACCTGCATTTACTGATTCTTCCAAACCCACGGTCCAGCTGAACCTACCTGTGTTATAGAAGACAGTGGAACGGATGGTGCAGTTCTCAAACACTGTGTCTGTGGACCTGATGTTCTCAAAGTGACAGTCTTCAAACAGTGAGTCCTCAAACTTCACTGACTTCATCTCTATACTGATAAACCTATGGGGATGGGATGGGAAACACACACACACGCGCGCACACACACACACGCACACACCAACAGACAAAGAAAACATGGAGTCTGACTTCTATTGTAGCAGCACAGAATCAGAATGGGCTCAACTGTGGTCCAAGATGGCAACAATTTTTATAATGCTGATTCATGGAAAAGAGTCCATTCTGTCTATTTTAATACTGCAAAGATCATAGAAGTTAAATAATATACAGTAGTGTAACATACTGTATATCTGTCCTGAAGATGTTTTCATGCGGAGGTGAAGCATCCTTGAAACTATCTTTTTTTTTTTTAGAGAAGCTTGAAGTAACTCCAAGTGTCTAAGTTTCCCCCTAGCTCAAATATTGTTGGGGTTTTTAGGCATTCTAATGCAGAAATGTTACATATATGTCTTGGCACACACAAGGTAGCATTGTTGTGAGCCATCTTCACCCTCTCTACAGGTAAACAGTTGATCATACAACACTCAGCCTTCTGTTCTTCCACTAGTGCATACATTTTAATGCACAATGAAGTTCTAACATTGAGCAAGAGCGCAAGACAAATTTATGTGATATGGGGAGTTGAAACAAAATCAGGAGCTTTATCTTTCCAAACTTCACCTACATGGATAACCTCAGGCTTCCGCATGTATACAAAATAAAAGTATGCTGTGTATAAAAATCGGAAACTAGTGATGAATTAAAAGTGTGAAGCATTTATAAACCTTTCAAGGTTTTACTGTCTTCACAGTGTTATTCAGTGTGTTTTTGTTGTGACCATTAGTATATGCAACAAAGTGAATACCTGTAGACATATAGCTAATGTTTCATGGGTTCCGGGGCATCACATGAAACACAAACATCAAAACACAGCATGCAAACAATTTGTAATAACAAAATAACTGAGAATGAAATGATTGAAATATCTAATGATAGCAATTCTGTAAAGCACAGCTGTCTTAAAATGTAAGGCTGTGACTGTGTCTAACTGTTCTCACATTGACTGCTTCCAAATAGCTAATAATGTTGGTGTTGAAACCTGAGCAATAGCACACAGCAGTATGTAAAAAGGTAGAGAGAGTGCAGTAGCTTTATTGAATAAAGTGATATATAGTTCTGTACAGAAACGGTTCTTGAAATAAGTCAATATTCTTTTCTAAGCATGTACCTTGCATTTGTATATAAATAAATTAAATAACTTAACAGGTTACATTTTATACATATTGCAAAAATGGTTTGTTATTATACTGTGCCAGCCTGTAAAGACAGGATAAAAAGAACATTTTGTTTTACTGTTTCCATGTTTGCTATGTCAGGGGTTCCCAACCACTGGACTATGGAACAATATCAGGTCTTGGGTAATGGACCATACAAATCCAGTAGCAAACAAGAAGGCTGATGTAATTGCCATATAAATACTCCATTGTATTTTGTTATTTAATTTCCTTGAAGTGCAATTTTTTATCATTATATCTGAAGAGGCAAATTATTCTTATTAAACATGAAATGTTAAAAAAAGCTGCTCAGGTCAAACAGTTTTCCAGCAGCCCTCAGTCTTACATGCAAGACATTAGTTATCGTTATTGATCTGTCAGATATTTACACTGTCTGGGCTTTACATATGAATCCTCACATCCCATCTGCCAGAAGTTTTTGTGTTGTTAAATACTTCAACAGGCTGAATTTAATTAGTATTATATTAACTGTTAATATAGCAACAATTATTTATTGTGTGCTATTTCTCATAAGGATTGTCCAGCATGTATTCTTTTGACAAAATAGCCTAAACTTTAAAAATCAGATCAATAAGGTAATAAGGTGATAATCTGTCCAATAGAGCAAAAATGAAAAGTTTCTATTAGACGTCACATAGTTGAGTCTGTTTTGTTCAGTTGATTGTGTTGCATTATGCTTTTATAGTACTTCATATATTCTGACATGACATTAGCAGTTGATTGGCAACAGTTGTCCACATTGTTGAGAACCCCTGAGCTATGTAATCTGAATTCAGTCAATAGAGAGTTATTTTAATTACTATTTATCTCATGCTTTTATAAAAGATTAAAACATAGAATAAGTATATATACCTCAAACCTGAGGGTAAAGATGTCTGTTTGCTGTGAAAGGTGAAACAGTGAGACTTACTTGTCATGGATGTATTCCCCTTCTTTATGGATCTGGTTCACTAAAGAAAAGTTAAAATGGAAGTTCTCCACTCGTTCTCTGTGGAACACCTAAACAGAGACAAAAATACATTAGCTTTCTGTGCTGGTATTTACAAACCCAGCAATGTTCAATTCAAAGCATGAATATGCTTATTAGTTTAGATTAAAATCTCACGAAAGCAAAATTATATGAGTTACTGTACATGGATTACCTTGACTTTGGACTCATACTCCTCATGCTGAAGGTGTTTGATCATGTCAGGGAACCAAACAGACAGACCGTAGTAACTGTGTCAAAAAGCAGATTGAGAGAAATCTGAATCAATGGAAGATGCATGAAACAGTCAAGTGCAACCCTAATAGAAATAATGCAGCCTCTTTACCACATTGGATTCTTGTTTCTTTTATGTTTATATGACTATGATCTTTGGGGTAACCTTTGTGGACTAGCAGTCTGAGATGCCTGTTATGTTCTTGCAACTTACCTGCTTTAAATTGGGCTGTGTTGTCAACTGCAACATTTGTCTCTGTTTCTTCATGATCGCCATCACTCAAATGTTTCCTATTAGTTCAGATGATGGTGTTACACATGACTTTTAAACTAACCTGAAAGCCATGCAGAACCAGATGATGGCCATGAAGAGTGTAGCAAACCTCAGCTCTGCAGACAGGAGAGATGCCACGTTCCTCAACACCTGGAAAAAATATGCATATACCAAAGTGAATCAAAAACCAATATGCTCTCTGTTCACAATAAACCCATCAGACATATTGCTCTGTTGGCAGACCCTTGGTCATACAATTCATGTGGATGCTACATGGCACAAACCATCCAACATACTAGAGCACCAAGGTCCCTGAACAAGATCCTTGGAGTCCCCCCCACATGAAGACCTCGGTAGGTGTCCTGTGGCGTCTAGCACAAAGGCGTTGGCAGTGAATGCCCTGAGTCCTGTGGGCAGTGGGGTGGGGCCTCCGTGGATTGGATTTGTTCTGGCATGCCACAAGGATGCTTGGTCATGTTGGAATCAGGGGGCATCACTATTCCAACAGAATGCTCACACGTTGTTGTCTTTTAAAGAATATCATGCTGTCATGCATATCAATACAAATGAAATCAAATGATAATTAGCTGACTTTTTTTTTTTACAGTGACAGTTAACAATTTTCTATGACCTAACTTACTGAATGAGATCGCTTATTCATATCAATTAACATTAAACAAAACAGTAGAGAGAAACTCCGGGAGTTATTAGGACTGATTGGCCTGTGGTCTTCTGGTCTTTGGGGCTCTGTAAAGAAATAGCCAAACAAGGGAAGAGTACAAAAACAAACTTACATCCACCCTCCTCTCAGGGCTCAACAAGTGAGCAAACATGTAGCTATTTACTACATACCAGTTTACAGAGTGTTAGTGAGCGTACAGCCCATCGCTGTACAGCTGTTCCTGTGGCAGCTTGAATTTCAATAAACTCATCCTCTGCTGTCTTAGGAGCATTGATGTGAGTCACCTGAAAAAACAAAATACAGTTTAAAATGATATCTGATCTGTGTCCTGGTGGATACTCCTAATCATAACTGAAATGATTAAAACATCAGTGTGAGCTTTTTTTCTGGACATTTTGGTTTTCAAAGCTTTGCACACACTTAGAACCCATGCTTCTCAGCATGAGCAAAATTCTGACAACAGAAACAACTTTGTCTCCAGTTTGCATTGTGAAGATTGTGTTGGTTAAGATATAGTTCAGCCTTTTACTTAAACCACATTCCATGTAACAGATTATTGTTTGTACACCTTCATTTCTTTCTGGACTATAGCTTAGTCAACTGTCAACATTGTATGGACAGATGAGAATGTTATCTATTCTGTCATCTGGTAGTTAGCAATAGAGCTAACAATTATCCCTTTAATGCAATCTTCCTGAAAAGACTATACAGATCTTATAAAATCCTAAGTGGGCTGGCTTCTGATCCTGTCTGAACCTGGTATCTGTGCAGATGAATGGTCTGTCTATGCCAAAGACATGACATATCTACCTTCACATTTAGCCTACATGAATACTGTAAACATGTTTACACTGAACCTTACATTTTTAGGTTGTAGAATGTACTGCAAAGTGCAAATTGTGCAATGACTACATGGAGAGACAATTTCGATGCTGCCGTTATTTAATCACTGCTCATCTGTTCATATGTAAATAATATAGCTGTACTCTGTTTCATGCATATTGTTCAGCTACATGTACTCACAGTAAAGACTTTTTCTGGCTGGCCTTTGGCTCTCCAGTTGGTGTCATGGACCTGCTTCAGGATCATCCATGCCTCATCATGCTTGGCATTCTGATCAGCATACACACAAACATAAACACATGCAGCCAAGCACACAGACAGTCATGGGAGAATCCATTTTGCTGTTTGTTTCCTTGCATTTTCTCCTAAGAGCCCTGCACATGATGCAGCTCAGCCCTGTACATGTACAAATTTGACACTAACACCATAAGTTAGAGGTAGTGAGCACTGAACCTAAGTACAAATATGAAAACCCAACTGAACAGAGATTAAAGCAGCAATCGATTAGTATAAATGTGTGATCCATTATTGATTTGTTTATTATCACAGAGGGTCTGTCTTCCTGGCAGAAATCACGTGTATAGGGGTTATTTTTTTTTACATTATTTAGTTAAGGGGGTTCAGGCTTAATGAAACCTTTGAACTGCAAACTGCTATTCCCTCATCTTGTATGTCTCAGTCTTACCTCCAAGAGGAAGCGGGGGCTCTCAGGCATGAAGGTAAGTCCGACCAGAGAGGCAATAGCAGGAAGAGCTGTCACTAGGACAAACACCCGCCAGCTGTGGAACTGGAACTCTGTACCCATACTGAAACCCCAGCCTGCGTACACACAGACACACACAGACACACACACACACACACACACACACACACACACACATTAACAAATTTATCTCATTACACAACTGACACCATTCATTTAAAGATTTTTGAAAAATTAAGTAAAGTCCATTCTTTCCACTTTTTTTTTTTTATCACTGGTATCAGTGTGCTGGTCACCTTTAGTTTAGCCTTTAGTTGTCCATTTGTAACAGCTGATCATTAAAGCTGAGATGTTTTGAGTTGTTCTGGCCGATCAGACCACCCTTCAGGTCAATGTCAATCAATCAATCAATCAATCAATCAATCAATCAATCACGTTTTATATGTATAGCACACATTCACAACATCTCGTAACACTTTCCAGACTGAGCAGGTCTAGACCTTCTAGGTTGCCCCAAGCACAACAGGATATCTGGCATGTGAAAAGATTTTCAAGATATAGAACATGAGTGCTGGTCATTAGTTCTCTTTATGCTAACAATCTTTTATTGTATGTTTCAGAGCCTCACACCTCTATCCCTCTTACTATCATCACATATCACAAAATCAAAAAGAGGAAACCTCAGTGACATAAAAAACCTGCCCCTCTTGCCCATCCAAATGTAATTTATCACTGGATTGCAATATCCAGACCATTCTGCACCTGATCCAACATTAAATTATTGATTTAAATACAGTCTCACCACAAGTTAAAGTTCTTACCATATCTAGGTATTATTCCCCAAGCAGTGAATGAAGCGTAGATCCCACCGATCATCCAGAACATACACAACCAGGACAGGTGCTCTCCTCTCTTGTCCATCTGAAGGAACTCGGAGAAGTATGAGTACACAATCGGCACTGTGCCACCAATACTGAAAGTAGAGAGTGTGACAAAGAGAAAATAAGGAAACAAGGAGAGTCACAATTAAGTACTAATTTCAAAATACAACCTCAGTGACATAAATCTCACAAAAAGAAAGAGATAGAATTAGATGCACATATGAATGTATTTAATGTTTTTGCCATGACAGAAAGGACACTTCCTAACTCAAACACCAGAGGAACCAGAACTCATGTCATGAACTGTCTCTTTAAGATAACAAAGGCTTTGCTTCTTCAGCAAAAAATGTTCAAATCACATGCGAAGAACAAAGATGTGCTAATGTGTTATATCAGCAGAGGCAAGTGTAAGCATACCTATAAGGCAGACCATGTTGTGGTGCATTTGTCTTCTTCTTAATCTGCTAGTGACTGTATATCACTTTCTCTGTGCTTTGCTCAGTATGTGACCTCACTTCTGAGTCAGTGAGGCTCCCTGTGGACTACAGTTATTCTGAGATACTCTGCTGCGTCACTAGGATAAAATACTAAGCAGACTCTGCATATGGATTGTGTTGTATGATCTTCATATTGAAACAGTGCATCAGCGGCTGAAAACATTCTGTTACACTTATCAAGCTGTGGGTCTCTTTTTCTGTCACTCAGAGTCACCAGTATGTAACATATCGAATCACAGCATTATTTCTCACAGTGCCCAGAAACCCTGTGACTGTCACGGTTTGGGATTCTGTGTCTTCTTGTTGTGCCTCACTGCCTCCTCTATGTCGTTTCCCTCTGTGTTTCCCTTCGTTACCTCACCTGTCCTCTTTCCTCCACACTCTCCTCACCTGTTCCTGATCCCCTTGTTAGTGTCTGTGTATTTAGTCTTTGTTCTCCCTGCACTCCTTGTCAGTTCATTGTGTGATGTGCCCCGTGTTTCCTATAGTGTCTCCTCTAAGGAACGCTACTGCAGATCATTCATTCCAACTGCTGTCAGACTGTTCAACACCAATAACCCTTAATGAATCACCATAAACACTTACTTATCTTGCACTACTTACACTTCTACCTCCACCATCTTGTGCAATTATCCTGTGCAATAATACTATTTTTATTCATTCATTCATTTTTTTCTTTCATATTCTTACACTGAGTCTGTTTATTTCAAACACTGTATTTATTTATGCATTCAGCCTTTTGACAAGGCAATACTTACAAAGTATTTAGATGTATATAATGCACATTTACCTCAGTATACAATGCACACTTACCTCCTGTACATACTGCACATAGTATGTGTTGTCCTTATCTTATATCTATATCTTTCCTATCTATTTTTGTATTTTTTAAGTCTTGTACTGAGTGTATGTCTGTCTAACTGCTACTGTAACAAAAGTCTAAAGTCTAGTGTCTCCTCCAGTGTCTTCTCTGTTGGTATGTTTTGGATTTTCATTATTATTTCTTATTTTGATTTGAACTTTGTTTTTTGTTTTACACCTGGTTGAAGCTGTTTTGTTACTACTTTGTTTTTTGGTACTTTAAGTTTTTTCCTGTTTCTCCTGTTTTTTTGGTTGATTTCAGCTTTTTGTACATTTAAGCTTGCCTTCTGTTCCCCCATTTTCTAAAGTTTTAAAGTTCTCCTTTAAGAGAACAAAACACTATGACTTGAACATGTAGGGTTATATTGTCCAGACAATGTGGAGCCAACTATACATTACCCTTTGAATGCATTCACTCCACTGTCATTTTGTGACCTTCTTTATGGCCCACAAAGGGTAACATCCCGCAGCTTAATCATAGGATTGATAGACAAAATATAAAATTTTTATCATTCATTGAGTCTGTGAACTATGAGGGCTTACATTGAAATGATAAAAGCACAAATGCAAGAAGGTACATGGGCTTTTTTTTTTTTTTTTTTTCAAAACACATTCCTACATACAAACTGTAATGCATAAAAAGAGCTGTAGGGTCATATTGAAAAAAAAATCTGAGATTTTGAAAATTAAGTAGTGTGAAGCAGTAAGTAATTGTGTGAGAAATAAGTCGTAATATCACAGGCAAAGAGTCGAAAATGAATATTACAATAATAAAGTCATTATTTCAAGCTACATGTGCACTGACACGACTGCAGGTTTACCTTTGGCTGGCATGCAGCCACCTGCTGAGCAGCAGGACAGAAAAAAGAGCAAATGCTTCAGGGATTGTATTTTATTTTTCTGGAGAAAAAAAAAGGAAAAGACTGCAATTTTTTCCAGTATTTGGATCATATATCAAGGATTATTTTTGCAGAAGTAACACATCACATCACTTGTTATAACCAAAAAGTATACTGAGTAGTCTAACGGACGACTTTGTGACAAGTTACCCCCAACGCTGCACACAATTCATGATAACATGTTTTTTATAGTGCTTAAGTGGAAACAATGACTCTATCACCCAACTAAAATAAGAGTGTGTGTGTTTGTAAATGTTACCCAATGCCAGACAGCAGCCTGAAGAAGAGGAAGAAGCCGTAGCCCTGGGCGAACGAAGACAGGAAGGCAAAGATACAGTTTATAGCCAATGCCACAATGAGACAACGCCGACGACCGACTTTGTCTGCCAGACCCCCCCACAAGAACGCCCCCACCATCATGCTGAGAAACACCATCAGACCTGCACAGACAGACAGACAGACAGACACATAAAGGGTGTTCAGACCTGAGTCCTGAATGATCTGGGTGGACAGCTTGGTACACAAACAGGTGTACACCTCCAAGATGCAGTGAGGACACACTGAGATCTGATCACTCAGACCACATCTAAAGGTAGTCTGGCCCACATTCATTTAGCAGTGTGTCTGCACATGTGTGAAGAAGAAGTAGAAGAAGAAGAAGAGCAAGAAGAAGAAGAAGAAGAGAAGAGAAGAAAAGGCCACAGCAACAGGCAGAATGGATAATAGTAACCAGGCTCCCTTAACAAATGTTCTGATTTGAAGAGTTGAGGAGAAACTTAACTAAAGGGGGGCAGAGATGACTTTGTGATGAATCACTGGGTCTTAAATTATAACACTCTTTCCATAAATGCTGGACAACACACACTCATCACTTTAAATAAATACACCTGAATACTCAGGTGACAATATTCAGTTCCTTTCCCTAGCCCTCATAAGAAAAAGCTATAATGCATATCTATTTTCAAACTGCATCCCTGTAATACGGGCATTGCTGAGATGCTGTACAGTTCTTTCCAAGGTCAGGGTAGCGTATTGATCACTCTGGCTGTGCCCGCTGACTCACAAAGCAAACACACACACACACGCAGTCTTGTTGAAAGCACTGCTCTGGAACAAACCAGGGTAAGGTGGGAGAATGCGAGAAGTGTGAGACAGGAGAGGAACAAAATCTGGAGAGGGAGATAGTGTATGAGGAGAGCACAGTAGGGAGTGGAGTGGATAAACAGTTGTTCTCTTTCTCAATTTCTTAACATTTCAAACAGTTAGCCAAGTTAGTAGGAACTTGGAGTAGGGAGTGTTGAGTTTGCATGAGCTACAACAAAACAAAACAATTTTTAGAATATGCCCAGATATTATTTTGGGTCTGTCCAACCCTAACCCTAATGCCAGCCACACAAGCTCTGGATCCAATTGATCATGGACTTAACCCTAAAGCACTGATCCATCCCTTACCATATCTCAAAATATATGTAAAATAATCCTCAATAAAAAAGGCCTATAATATTAAATAATGAATGATGATAAAAAGCCTGTGTTGCAACTGCCGCTATTGGCATAATCAGCCCACATCATGGCCAATGTTCTAATTTAATAACAATATTACTGAGAAAAAAAAACATTTAACGCTTGTTTTTCTAATGTGTCTGGCAAAAAAATGCCTTTTGTCATCTCAATATGCCCTGTCCGATAGTAACAGGTACACAAACTCCCTGTGTTTTTTTTTTATTTCCTTATTTACACTACTGTACATATAAATACATATTCTGTACATCAAAAAGCGCAAAGTTGGAAAAACACCCTATACAAAAGGGAAAATTGCAAAAGAAAAACATAAACTTGCACAGTTTCCAAGTGTTCCGAGAGTTATAAAAAATGATATAAAATATAACTGGATTCGAAATCTCATTGGCTACATGAGGCATCAATCGTCTCTTAGCTGGCAGGTAGGGAGACAGGTAGGGAGAAAGAAGAGCAAGTGGGTGTCCTGCTGTCCTCATCATTCATTGGCTGTTTCAGGCCACAGGGCAGGCATCAAAGCTCCCAACTGGTCAAATGAGGTGTCAATGAACAGTTTAAGGTTGGAAGCCTTTTTAGGTGACTTACAGTTGCAGTTTAATGGCATTCTACTTTTCTATGAAAGATAAAAGCATGAAAAAAGCATTTGATTGCAGTGTTGCTATATTTTCACCATTTCTGCATGGAATACTGTGTTTGTGACTAGATATTTTACTAAAATGGATCTAGTGGACATCTGATGCATTACTGAACTACTAAATGCATGTTTTTTCAGCTAGCTTGTTTGTTGATTGTGCCTCTCTGATGTGGTTTTATTTGAAAATCGTTGCTTGAGTAGAATGGAAATAATCTAAGCTGTCTAACTGTGGATGACATGACTATATACTTGAACTGAGGCAGCAGACTATTCACCTAGCTGTGTTTTTATTGTTTGGCAAACCAGCCGATGTGATCACTCAGTTAATGAAGAATTAAAGTTCCTCTACAAAAAAAAACTCTGGCAAATGCATTAAGACTTGTGTTTCTCTGTCAAACCCTCAGAGGAATATGAGGCAGCTCTCTATTTCTGTTCAGGGGAGCATACCAACCGAATACTACATCACTAATGGACAAACATAAATTCTCCTGACAGCAGCACAAGGAAACACTTCCCACAATGAATCCACAATGTAAGCAACATTAAATCATTAACGCCCTTACCCAGCATTCCTTTCTCTGCATTGGACAAACATAGATCTTTTTCTGCAGACGGCAGAACAAACGCAACCACAAAACACTCGACTCCATCAGCCATCAGAGCCAGGCCCAGCACTGTGAAAAGTGTCCACTGGAACCTCCCGTGACCGCAGTCCTCCATGATGTCTTCGTATTGTTCAGACAACTCCTCTAGTTCAGAGACTGCACCGCCAGCTGCTCGAGATTTAGCTCTGGAACAGAGAAAAAAAAAGTAACAGGAATCTGAACATCTGTAATTGGCTCTGGTGTTATTTGTCAGATTAAGGGATTACACGTCCTTAAACAGGAATGTAATTATGTTGTGTTTGATAACAACAATTAAGAAATCAATATTGCTGAATATTGTTGTAATGTGTTGTGATTGAGATACTAACCAACCATGCGTCCTGGAAAGTGACAAAGTTAACATTTTTGCAGTTACGTCCTGTTTACTGATGGCCATTACATAATCACCATCAGTAAACATTTCTCTATATTTTGAGTGTAGTTAGTTATGAAATGCGCCTTTTCTATCTACAACAGTGTTGCACTGCCACCATATTGCACCTCCATGTTTCTACAGTAGCCGAGAAAGGACAAACCAAACACTCTGAGAGGCACTTTGCATGTTTAGCAACAACTTTAGGGGAGTGTCAAGGGGTGTTCAGTCGGTTGCGAGCTGCAACATCACCGCTATATTCCTCTAAATCCTACACAGAGGACCTTTAATGTCATTAAAGTGCAGATTGATTTAAAATGTCTGCACTGCATTACCTCATAAATTAGAAGCAACTTTGACTAAAATGAATGCAGATTTGGTGCTCACTGTGATGGATTGCACAACTCAAGAAAGTTTCAACAGTCTGCATTATACACACGTCATGGAAACCAGGGCTGCCAGGAAAGGAAAGATCACATTTCTATAACCAAGCCAGTGTTGAGGGACATATTTACATTTACTTAAATAAAACTACCAACACAACAATCTAACGAAATTCTTTATGACAAGTACAGTGTTACAGCTGTATCTGTTCTGAACTGTTTGTCCCTTTTCTCCTCGTGTCCTCTCTAGATCTGCCCTGATTACTTAATGAAGAGCACCTGGCATGGGAGGAAGTGCTTATAAATTCCTGTGCCAGCCTACGATTTTGTTCTGTTATATTTTAGTTTGTGGTTAGTTTTGTTAATTGAGGTCAGCGGTGGAGGGCTTTTCTTTCCCAAGATCTGAATAAGTGATGGGGTGTAACCACAGTAAAATTCCTAAAGTGAAAATGCTACTTCAAGGTTAACTCAAGGTTATCAGTTTTCCACATTACTATGTGTTCACAGGTATTGGGAAGTACTGACTCTATGGCTTCAGAGGAAGCTGCATGTACATTGATAAAGTGCCCTCCACTGAATGGTTAAGTTGCATTATGGGCAATGTAGGTGTAGATTTTGAAGGGTAGTCCACCGGATTGCATTCCTGTAACACCGTTGGACTCATAATGGACTGTTTAAATGATCAGAATGGAGACAGCCGAATCAGAGATATTCTTCTTCCTTTTCAAAACCTGGTGCCTGCATTACCCACAAGGCAGTTTGGCCACTGGGTGACATCACTGGAAAAATTTAACGTAGGTACAGTGCTGCATTATGTATTGCTAAATGTGGGCTAAAAATGCAAAACCTCTGGCTTTAAGCAGGTACATAAATTAGGTGGGATCCGTGCAGCTTACAGTTTGGAAAATGTTTGTCAAAACAGCCACAGCAAGAACACTGAACTAATGTATGAGAACTGCAAACAGATGAAAAAGCAGAGACGGCACATGGATGCAGGGGGTCGAGATGGAACCTATTATACTGTTGTGTATAAAAATAAACAGATGATTGTGTACTGTTGGCTACATCTGAGTGATGGTTAAGAGAAGGTTGGCGTCTAAGAAAGTTGGACCTAGTGTGAGGGGACTAATAAGGTGAGAATGCAGTCTCTAGCCGTACATGCACATTGTTCTCTGGTTGTTGGTACATTAGGAGAAGAACAAAAAGAAGAGATCTGCTGTAGCTTACCGTGCGGCGCGCTGTGCAGCCTTCACTTCGTCAGGATGAGGTATCCCTTGATATTCTCCTTCGTACATTTGATCCTCTTCATCGTGTCCTTCTGTTGCATCACTTGCTGCGTCCTCTTCATGGGGAGGGTAGTTAGCCTGGTAACCATATCCCTCTTGGCCACCACCTTCTCCATAAGTCCCGTAGCTGTCATCCCCTCCTTGGTGGTATACGTTGTTTTGATAGGGGTCAGCCATCGTGGCTCAGTGGGCTGCTGGCCTAAGAGCTAATTTTACAGCAGATTGAGGGCTTTTGTTTGCCGTGCCAGGTATGTCTCGTCTGATGATAAATTTCAGAAAAAAGCAGTTATGATAAACTATCTTTCAGACCAACATGACAAGTTAATTAGCCTAAAAGTGCAAATAACCTAAACTACTTGTGTGACAGTCATTAGTTAAAGTGAATGTTCCTGTTACTGGCATTTAAAGGCAGTAGTGAGTAATGGTGTTAACTAGCATCACAAATTCCCTAAAGGATTTGTTAGATAACAGCAGATATTCTAAACATATATGAACACAAGGTGGAGCTTTGTGTAATAATGTGTCCGTCTCAGGTCCTGGTTTGAGTTGAGGTGAGGCTGGTGGGGACTCTGGGGACCTCAGATCTCTTCATTTTTCACTCCTGACAAGAGAAAGACTCAGGTAAGTTTATCCTCAAAAGAAAAAACAAGTCTCTGCATAATCTCTGTACAAGTAACTTTACAACTGTCTCAATGTGCTGAACCAGTTCAACTTGAACTTTATGGCAGGTTGCTCAGTCACATAGTGGTACATTTTATTTGTGTTTATGCTCATCCACAAGAGAAACGATGAAGTGATTGTTTCCTCACAGCAATTTCATAATTTTTGGATGTGGGTAAACAACCCCACTTTAAATTCAAAAGTGGTTCTTTCCTTTCTTCTTCCTGGGTGACAAACGGATGAGTAGAACACACATTCAATCTTGTTCAACCCAAGCAGTGTAAGCTTGAAATGCTGCAAATTCTGTATCACTAACAGCATCGTCTAACAAAACAATATTTTTCATCCACTTGACAGGATAAATTATTTCAGTATAATGTTTGAAGATTTATAGTTTGATAAAACCTGTTGCATGCTGCTGACGCACGTTACACACACACACACACACACACATCACAGTAAGTTAGCAAATCATTTGAAATACCCAAGGCGAGCACATGGTGTTTAAGATGCTTTTCCACTTAAATCCCTGTCATTCACAGTGAATCCTATAATTGAACTGGGTCACGTAACATATATTGTAATAAGCCACTGTGCCTCTCTGTTTAGTTTAGCTCAATAAATGCTAACATTCTCATTTTAACAAGCTCATACTAAGCAGGTACATTGTTTACAATGCTCATCATGGCATGTAAGCATCCTAAAATCTGCTTAAAAGCACTGAATATAATGACAGTATGAATGACAGAATGTCATTAGTTTTTTGGCCCTTTACGTAGCAAGACATAAAAATAAAAAGTAGTTTTAGAAATATCCGTGCGGGGAGATTGGAGAAAAGTAAAATAAAATATAGTAACTCAAAATTATGAAAATAATAATGAATAAATAAATGAAAAGTTTGATCTTTTAGCTCTCCCTTGAGGAGCAGTCGTTTCATCCATGTATATGCTATATTTCAGTAGCCATAAAACTGCATGAGCAAATTTTCTTTTTAGCCTGATTGTGACTCTCGAGTAATAAATCAGGGGATCATCTAAATCAGACGTGTCAAACTCGCATCCACATCTGGCCCACGGTACAATTATATCTGGCCCACAATAGAATACCATATGTCCATCATATCTTGCCTACTGGTATATAAGACACATACCGTTGACACTACAAGTCCCAGAATGCACTGCAACAGCTAGCATGCCCAGACTGGCAAGCCCACCTGCACCTTCCCCCCACTTTGTTGTCCATCCGAGGTCAGAAGTCAGCTGAACATTGAGCCCTATCACACAGAGGTGGGATGGTTAAGTCGAGTGAAATTGTCAAGATTCCTGTTTGTGTTGTGATCTTGTATCTGGTTTTTTGGTTTCTTGTATTTGATTTATGTCTTTGTATCATGTCTTGTGCCTCATGTTTTGTTTTTCCATGCCCTCATGTGTCCTTTAAGTTTCCCTGTGTATTTCCCTTGAATTTCCATGCCCTCTTGTGTCTCTTGTCCTTTAATTGTCTCCTATGTTCTCCCCACTGGCTCCCTGTGTCTGTTGTATTCCCTTCATGTTTTCTCATGTGCTCCTCCCCTTTGCTATCACACCTGGCTTCCTTCCTCCTCTCTCTCCTCACCTGTTCCTCGTCTTGTTTGTATTCTGTCTTTGGCTGTCCATGCTCTTCCTGTCTAGTATGTTTTGGTTTTGAGATTTCCATGTTTGATTTGTACTTTGCCTTTTTCTTTGCACTTTGTTGAACTGTCTTATTTTGCTACTTTGTTTTGCTGTTGTGTTGCTGCTTTGGTTTTTGTCCTTGATTCTTTTTTTTATGCGCCTTGGTTTTTTTTGTTGCCATCAGCTTTGAATTAAAGCTCGCCTTTTGTTCCCCTTTATCCTTGGGTCCACCTCTTCTTTCCATAGTTTTCCCCTTTTAAACCCCTTAACCTGACAGAAAGTGCTTAAGAGAGTCTTTGAGCTTCATGAGAAAAATCTGCCAGTTTCTGGAAAACAAAGGGAGAGATACCACAGAGCTCCGGGAGGACAAGTGGAGATGTGATCTGGCATTATTTATTTATTTATTTATTTATGTATGTATGTATGTATGTATGTATGTATGTATGTATGTATGTATGTATGTATTTATGTATGTATGTATGTATGTATGTATGTATGTATGTTTAATATCTTTATTGATGTGTACACAAAGACACTTTTATTGGTGTCGGCTTTAAACATGTTTGCATACACCCTTAGGTTTTAGATTGAAATATTTTAAGAACAAACAACAGTTACAGAAAAATAAAACCAAATGGACAGCAGGCCTACGATGAAAAAGTATTTAGACATAATCTGTATAGAGTGATTCAACTGAGCACATAAACATAATAGATAAAATAAATTAAATAATAGGAGAGAGAGAGATGCACTCATCTCACGCCCTCCCCCCAGAGCACCTACCACTATCCCATCCCCAAATGATAGAACACCAGTGCTAACTCCACAAGGAGTCATAAACCAAAAGGATAAACTCAAGGCTTTGGACCAAACAATCATCTTCGCCATGCTCCAACTTGGCTGGAGCTCCTGCGAAAATGAAAGTATATAATATATAACTAAAGACGGGACTGAGATTTTAATAACACAGAACTCAGATGAATCTAAGAAGACCTGCACATAAGCATATTGACTTCTTATTAGAACAGTGGGTGTTATGGTGCCATTTATATCAAAATCAACAGAACACATCTACAGTAATGGTATGATATTTAAAACTGTTTTGTAGACAGTGCTGATAAAAACAAAACAAAAAAAAACAACCAAACAAAAAGCATTTCAGCACCACTTTTCTTCAGTAACGTAACTGCAGTGGCACCTACACTCAGACCTGTTTCAATAAGTTTGCACTAACTCGCCCAAGTTTACTTGAGTGTTCTCACAAAAGCTGCGGCTTCGTCAGCTGATGTAAATTCCCTCGTGACATCCCCTCTGGTGATTCGGAGGCGCGCCGGGTGTAGCAGCCCAAACCTTACGTCACGAATGTCCCTGAGCTGGCGTTGGATGATACTGAAGGCTACGCAAGCTTTAGCCGTCCATGCCGTGAGATCCAGGAAGATGGAGATAGTTGAATCCTTCACCTTGATCCCACGCTGGGCTCTGGCACGACGTAGGGAATCAATAGTGCATCATAGTGTAAATGTGCTATTATGGGACAAGGACGTTCGCCGGGTTTCGGCCTGGGCTGGAGGGATCGATGCATGCGGTCCACAACTGGCTCTTTTCCTAAGCCCAGAGCATCTTTCAGTAGGGTGGAAACTGTGGTCGCGCCGACCGTGCCATGCTCCTCGGGTAGTCCTGTTATCCTGATGTTCTTATGGCGAGACCTCGCCTCCAGGTCTTCACAACTACTGTCAAGAGTAACAAGTTGGGCCAAAAGTTTGTCCACTTTACTTTTGAGTGAAACCACATCATCGGTACATGTCGACAGCAGGGCCTCCATGTCATTCACTGTAACCTTTAGCACTTACACTTCCGACCAGATAGCTCAGTCTTCACACTCTGCAGCTCGGACTTTATCTGAGTGAAGTTGTTTGTCATTGCTGTCTCTAATTCCGTCTTAAAAATGCCTATCATCTCTTCTTGAATAGCAGTGAGCAGTTCAACCTTGAAGTCTGCAGTAGCCATGCTTGGGACGGCAGCAGTTTTCTCTGAAGTGGGCGCTTTAGCAACTGCACTCCACGGCGGGGTGGCTGGACCACTCGTCGACGGGGATGCAGCCAGGGGGACAGGCCTCGTTTGTGTTGCCACTGGGTTGCTCATATTTTTTGGTTTTGAAGGCATAGCGGCATACATTGCAGATACAACGAGCTTGTGGAGTTTAAATGTAATAAGAGAAAGTTCACAAAAAAGCCCTGGTGTTCATTTAAGAAAGTTTTGCAGGAGCTCCCGCAAGCATGTCTCGCTCCATTAGTCACTAAGCTGGAAGTCTTCGTGATCTGGCATTTTTGTGCAACATAAGGAAACATATCATTGTGCTAAACTTCCAGCTTCAAGGATGAGGACGTGTGAGTACGCAGTGAGAACTTTCCAAGCAAAGCTGCACATGTGGGAGACTCAGATGCAGAAAGGAAACTTTAGTCACTGTCCGTGTTCCCAAACAACGACAAGACATTTTTCCACTGCCCTCCTGACAGCGCAATTTGCTGATAAACTGGGTGGACTTCGGCACAGTGTTCACGAGGCGACTTTTCCAACCAAATGGAACTGAGAGACCTCCAGTGTAATAATACACTCTAGGCAAAGTATGACTCTGTGGGTGCTGCACAGTTTCCAAGCTTCATCCCTGCAATGATGCCTCAACTCTGTCAACATGATGCTCAAATGCTCTGCATATTTAGATGCACATACCTAGGTGAATAGCTTTTCTCTGTGATGAAGATGAACAAAAACCCACAAAGAAGCCTTCTCACTGATTCACCTTCCCTCCTTCTCGAGAGTTTCCACAGCAAAAAATCTAAGCGCAAACACTGATGAAATGGCAGCTACGAAAATGTGCTAAGCATCTGGCTCTAGCACATAAATGCTGTACTACTGACAGTACCTATTTCAACTAGCGGTAATAGAGAGCCACCTCTGGCTGACCTCTCACCAGTTGCCTCGGCATTCCAGAAAGATGGCGTACGAAGAGTGAGGAGAAGCTACATCTTTGTACATTTCGTATATGGTGTACATGATAATTACACAAACCAGATGCACAATTGCACTCTTGCTTGCGGTAATTTCGGAGGAAAGCTGCTGCAGGCGCCGCTGCCACCATCCGTCTACTTCTGGCTCACGGGCCCGGTAAAAAAAATCTCGAGCCCGCTCAGAACGCAAAAATCCGATCTGATGGAACGTATTCATGCAAGAGTAATGCGACTATCAATCGAATAATCTAGGTGTATTAATCCCACTATGACAAATCTGATCCGGGTCTTAAAAATCCTGTCATAATCGGACTAACGCAGTAATTCGGTTTTCTTGTGTGTCGTGTAAACGCACTGTGTGTTTGAGTTTGACACCCCTGATTTAAAGTGATTACAGTCCCTTTGCCAGGGTGTCAGGCTAACACTATCACATCATGTATCTCATTTCAGTTACCTGTAATTATAAATATCCTCAGTGCTCTCCAAGGAAATGCCAGTTTGCTGCTGTGACTCTGTGACATGTACTGGCAGGAAAATAGAGCCCTCAGTATTCCTTCCTGTTCATGTTGTCTCAGAGGTGACTACGTTGTGTCCACCATATGGACGCTTTCTTGGCCAGGAGGCCAGTCACTGCCACTGCCAAGCTACAATCACTGCTCAGCTCTTCTCCGCAGCACACATGTTCTACATTTGTATGAAAAAATAACCCTGCATTTTGACTTAGCATAGCACACGAGCAACATGATTAAATGTATCATAGGACCACATGTTGAGTAATGGTGAATTAAGCTGAGAGTAAATGTGGTATTAGAAGTGCAATTATGCAGTGCTGCAGAACTAATGCCAGTTAAAATGCATTATCAATATTCATTTATTTGATTCAATTGTATGAAATTCAAAAATAACACAGAGATTCATCCGTGCTTAAAACTCAACAGCAACATGTCTGCGCTTTGTCTTTCCAAGCCAATTAGAAGGACTGTTCAGTGCGCTGGGTTTGACAGAAGTGCAGAGGAGACACCATCAACATCACAAGGCATGTGCACACAGCAGTTTGCTCAATTGTGAGTCCGTCAGCCTCTGTCCATCTCGCCGCTATGTTCTCTAGTGTTAATGTTTAATGTGAGTATCCTATCTGAAATGTTGTCATCAACATGATCGCAGGACTGATGTCACTGGGCCAGTTGATGTGATGTACTTCCCTACCTGATATACACCTGAAACACTTCATATTTTGTATAGTTCGCACTCTGCACCTAGACGAGCAGGTTCAGGGGAAGCTGCATCTGTCACCCTTCTGATCTCCACACCCCAATGACAACCACCCAAACCCCAAATTCAATAATGTATACTTTGAAAGGTAAGACACTACACTGAAGGATTTCTCACTGAACTCTCATAGCTTCCCAAACAGATTACCGTGCTACATAATGAAGTGCCCTACTTGTCTGGTTGTGTGGCTTCTTCTACCTTTGAAGCTCTTGATGAAGGTAGATCCATTCCTCCATTTGGTTAATAGCAGTACACCATCAGTGGTTGGGATGATGGCCGCTGGATTTATTACTTCACTTTCTTTGTACACGATTCCATTTATGTGCCACTGCTTTGTACAACTGCTTGTTAAAGGAGAATTTCGGTCGATTTAATCATGCAGATTCATTGCTCAAGCTACTCTTGACTTGCCAGTACTGAAGACACGAACACATTTGGTTAAGCCTGTTGAGCACACGCATGACGGATTGACTAGTTCGGTCTAGCTACCGGAGGACACGGATGTCAACAACCCGGTATGTAGCTAATTGCACAAACACACTGTTTTAACTACTGTTTTAACTTTGTAATCTTGTCAATTGCGAGTTTTTGTCACCTTTTACAGAGTCAAACTCAAAGTAATGGCGGTACTTCCAAGCATTAAGTGTTGCATGGTCCTGCTCTCTCGTGCTCCGCGTTATCTCTTGTTGATCTACACGTGTCTGTTTACCACTGACGCCGCGCCACTCATATGCAATTATCACGAGACAGTGGCACAAAGCAAAATCTTGGTTAAGTAACGCAGTAATGAAGCATGCTTGCGAGAAAGTAACAGTAATTTAATTACTGATTTTTGTAATTGTAACCCCTTAACTTTACTCGTTACTTGAAAAAGTAATCGGATTACAGTAACACGTTACTTCTAACGCATTACTGCCCATCAGTGCTGACTAGTGACTTTACCCAGTTGTGTTTATTTCATGCAGGTGGTGTAAGACCCTGATACATACTAAAACCAACAAACACAGAAGAAAGGAGTCAAGGTAGGTACTGCTTTCATTTAGACATTCAAAATGCAGGTCAGATTAATTATTCATGTTTATCCTTAAGTAATACATTTTGTCTGAAGGAGTTTTCAACTGCCATCTGTTTTAATACACAAAATGTGAAACCTTATTGAAATAATAATAAATGAGTTCATTTAATCTTGCTTGGATATGAAGGACATGAGAATACACATAGCTGTTAAAAATGACTGTTAAATTTGTACTATTTGATAATTTATTTTTTTCCTCTCCATGTAGACTACCTTAGGTGGTGTCTCTGGCAGTGAAGTTGGCGGCAGTTAGAAAAAAGGTTCCCTCTGTCACCAAGACTGTGTTGGCCACCAGGGTACCAGATAACCATCTTACCCAGCCAGACCAGTTCACAGCTATTTGTCTCACTGCACCTCCTCCCTCACTGATGCTTTGTTGACTAGAAGCTTTCTCAGTAGACTGGACCACAATCCTTTCCAGACTGTGTTATCACTCTTAATAATTTTTATTTTATGTTTATTTTTTATCCACCTTTGCAAAATTATTACATTAAAAACCTTTGTAAGAAAATGATGATAAATGTGACAAGGATTTTTGGTATTGTCTTACAGAATATTGACAACTGTTTACTATAATACATTTTACACTTGTTTTTATTTCTATCACTGGATTTAGATTTAAAATATGATGACAAATAACAACAGTGATAAATAATAATCAACATCTCAAGCGGCAGGTTGCTAATCCCAAATACATCAACATTAGACATTACGACTGCTGCTATGGCCTACAACCTGCTGTGGTTGGGTGTTTGCTGCCTTAAATACATATAGAAATGCACACACACACACACACCCTCACACTACATTTGATGCAACACACACCCACATTATGTTCCTTTTGGGTTGTTTAGTTAAATAAATACTGAAATAGTCACCAAGCTCTGTGTGTCTCCTCTCCTTTGTTTCAACCTGAGAGCCAGGGTTGTAACAAATGGGGGCTTGTCTGGGGTTCTGAAATCCTGGATAGTATGGTTGCTTGGTAGGTTTCAGCTGTGTTGTTTTGTTGGCTTCATCAGTGGTCTGTTGTCGTGAGTACCAAAAGCTGATGTTGTTGCTGCAGCCTGAGGAAGGCATTTGTTTGGGGAGAGGCTTTCACATCTCTGTGGAAATGTAGCGTGTGTGTGTGTGTGTGTGCGCATTTCTATATGTATTTAAGGCAGCAAACACCAAACCACAGCAGGTTGTAGGCCATGGCAGCAGTCAGCCGCTCAGCCACCAGAGAGAGAGCAAGCAGTCTGACTGAGGCCACACCCTAAGGTGTGGTCTGCTTAGGACGGCCCACTGCTTCCTGGTTCTTCTTGGGGGCACTGAGAAGAGAAACAGATGCTCAACAGGGACGTTACAGTTTACATTTGGTTACTATGGTTTCTGTTCCTCAGATCTGCTACGCATTGGGGTGGGCCGGTACAAAAGCGGTAGTCCGCCCACCGGTTCTTCCTCTGGGCTCCCCTCGTCGCGTGTCATTTCCAGGTTAGAGGTTGTGTGCCTGACAGGTGTGGCTGCACGCTGATTCACCTCGCTGCTCATTTGATTTTGATCATTATCCTTAAGGCATTTGTGTCGTGTTGTAGGGCGATTTTGTGCTGCTTGTGCTCCCTGTCCCTGTGTGTGTTGCTGTAATTGTTTGGCGGTGGTAAGTGTCATATCTTTCTCGGCATTGTGGTTGATGCTACTATGTGGCTAACACTAGTGTGGTCACTGTAGAGTTATGCAAAAGATTCTCTGTCACTCCGCGATCATCTTTAGGTGCACTTTATTGACTCACGGTAAAACATAACACAGGGATGACTGACTGCTGTTTCTGTGGGCTGGTGTTACGGCCCTTGACTACCACTATCTGGTTCCCACACCCTGCGTTACCTGATATCACACCATTACAACACATCACTCTTTCTTTGAGTCTTTTAAGACATGTGCACAGACTGTGTGCTATATTGTAACACATAAGCATGAATTACTGTTAACAGACCAACTCAAAACATCTCCATAAAATGAATTTACTAACATTCATATTTTCAGGGGTACACCCAGAGGAAACGAAAATTGGAGAAGAGATCTCAGTAGTGTCTCATTCATTTCTCCTAGACAACTATGAGATCTATGTGAGACCAAAGTGAGGCTGTGGCTGATTTCTCCTGTTTCTCAATTATTTCTCCTAAGAAACAGGTGCAGAAAATCTCAACTTGTGCTCCCTGTAAGTTTCCAAGGAGAACTCATCAAACTCTCAGTAGAAGTTTAAGAATGTCTCCCAAGTGCTGGAAAGGAGCAAGGTTTAAGCGGTAGAGTCTCAAGTCTCACGTATTCCTCCTAAGGAACTTTAGGAGACCAAAAAAGACTACAATGAGACTGAAATGAGCTGGAGTTGGTGGCACAGTGACTGGAGCACACCTCTGTCTGTCTGCACTAAATATGACCTTGGAGAGTCACATTGTTTGAGGACTGTAGCTGTCTTTGTCCATCCACGTTCATTGTCCAGCTTAACAACAACACTATTTCCAGGCTCAAGTTCTGGCAGGGGTCTGACATCATGCCTGTTGTCACAGGAATGCTTGTAGCTCTGTTTAGTCTTCTCATCAGTCTGTTTCAGTTGTTGGAGATCTGGCCACACAGGTTGTAGCTTAGATTCCAAAGTAGGAACTGGTACAGATCTGCCTACCAAGCATGCGCTGCGATGGACTCACACCTCACTGGCATAGCCAGAAAAAAGACATTGGGTGTGCACCAGCAAACACTGGGCGTGCCAAATTTATTTTCAACAGTGTGTTACACCCCACAAACATTCAAAAGAATGTATCTCTCTCGAATACAACATTATTAACACAAAACCTATCCACACTTTGTGTGCGTTCTATCAGTAATAGTCAACAGTAGGTCACAGCAGGTCTAAACATTCACACGTGACATGCTCTCACATAAATTAATAACAAAGTAATAGAAAAAAGCACACTTTGTGTTCTCAAACACAAAGACATTGCGTGCCCAATGAGATGAACATAGTGAAATATAACACACTCATGCACATACTCATGCACTCTCATAGAACCATAACATATCCGCATTATGGATGATCAACAAAGCTATTTAACCATCTGAACACAACTATTGGGCTTAGCAGCAGATTAAAGGCCACGACGATATTGCTGCTTACCTGTGCACACTGCGCAGCTCTCAATTTAAAGGGCAAGACGACGTGGCTTGGCCCTGAACGCATTTATTATTTCATCAGAGTCCGGTTTTCCTGCAAGCTCTTTTTCAAACATGAGCAGCACAATCCTATTCAGTCTCTCTTTGAGCATTGTGGCTCCACTGGTGGATTTAATCCTGTTTACAACTGAGAACAGGTACTCCACAGAGCAACTTGTAACAGGCAGTGTGATCAGAATACGCTGTAAACAGTTCATGTTGGGAAAAACATGTTTGTCACATGAGTCCAACACTTCAATAATGGACAGGAACTGATGTCCCCCATCCACTTTCCGTTTTATGAGTTGCCTAAACACAGTCAATTTAGAGCCCTCCAAACCAAGTCCAGCACGCACAATGTGTCCAGCTGGCAAAACGCGTCTGATGCAGGCAGCAGGGAGGCAGCAACCTTCATTATTCCATAAGAGTCACTCTGAAAATGGTTGTTCAGTTCGACCAGCTGTCTGTCAAGGATCATTATCCACAAGGACTGCAAATCAGAATCACTCTTGATGGGTGCACACCTGCCCACTGTATAGGCCACATGCAAGTCAGCAAACTTGGCAGGCAGCTTTCTGTTCCGTGTGCTTGCTACATCCCAGTTCTGAATATCGTTTTTCCTCATGATGTCATCAGTTAGCGTGATTATTCTCTCAAATTCCCCGAGTTACACCTGAAAGAAGTAAAAGTTTCTTTGAGGCCGTCAATCATGTGGATGCAGTCAGTCACTGACACAGATGGGGACTGTAGGCTTTTTGTTGCAAAATCACTTTGACTGAACAGCTTAGAAAATGTAACAAGAAGAAATATGAATCGTATGGTCTGTAGTTGTTGCAGGAGAGACTCCGTGTCTATTTCAGTCTGACCTGACCCCTCCGCAAGCTCACTCAGTGTTTCTAATATGACATCATGCAACGTTAAAACTGATTTTGAACACCTGATATCTGTGGAGCACACAAGCTCCAGACGGGGTGCGTCAGGGTGAAGTTCTTCTTGGATTTGTAGAATTCATGCATGTGGAAGCTCATCAAAGCGCTTTTTTATGTCAGGGACATGATCACAAATAAGTTTGAACAACTCTAGAAAATGTCCTCTGTTCAGGCGTTCTGCACCCTCCTTGTGACCACGCAGTGCAATACCTTGTTTTGCGCAAAACAGCAAAATATCTGTGACAACTTTCACGTGTGCCCGGTTTCTTTCAATAGAGTCTATGAAATGCTCTTGTTTGATGTCACAAGAGCATTTCGATGTATGATGTCACAGTTTCCAGCTCATTGTATCTCAATGTAACATTTGTGTCAGGCCACAGCAGAAGCATGAGCTTTACTTGCGTCATGCTTTAAACAAAAATGATCTAGATGCCCCCAGTCTCTCATTCCCGTTTTTCTGAATCTGTCCTCCTTGACGTCTGTGCTTAAGTGGCGACAGGACTGGCAAAAAAACACATCCAATTTAATGCTGTTCTCCAACCAACTCTTTCTCCAACTGCAATGGCCTTCGTCCATCCACTTTGGCCTCAGCCCTGATTACGTTTGCCCATTTATCTGTATGAATGAGTTTTATTTGTGACTGTTTTTAAAACCATTTGAATATTAAAGTGTATTTTAACCTCGAACCACATCTCATGCCTTCTAAGTAACCACAAACCTGTGTGCCTGGTGTCACAGAATAATTTCCTGGGTGAAATTCCCAGGGTGGAGTTGTTGAGCTCTTTAGTAAAATTAGTTGTATCCCCAATTTCCTCTCTTTTACCACCTCCTCGCCACAGTGACATAGGCTTTACATTTACTGGAATGGCACAACTTTCTGTGAGCTGGTGCCTTTCTGACTCAGTCTAGTTCAGAGGGTCTGAGGCTCTGTCTTTTGGTTTAAGGGGTCTATCATGGTTTCCAAGCCACTGGCCTCACTGTTTGTCATGACTAGTGCATTGCCCATAGGAAGCATGTATTCCTATAGAAAAGTGGGAGGTTAAGTAGCTTTTTCATGGATGGCCAAACGAGGTCGTGTTTGAAAGTCGGACATCAGGGGGATATAATTGGCTGTTTTTGACTAGTTTTGACTTTACCATTATATTCACCTTAAAAACTATTTACCTTGCCTTGTTTGGTGTCATTATTTTCAGCGCAACCTCACATGTGTGATTGTACAGTTATTCTTTCAATTCGACATACTATATTAACACTATGGACCTAAAATCACAAAATAACATAAAATCAGAGTAGGAAAAAGTTAGATTTTTTACTGTGAAAACCACAAATATGTTTAATGAACCCCTTGCATTAGTTATAATGCAAATATTAATTGTTGTTTGTTAAATTTGTTTATAAGGTGAAATCTACAAAAGTTATATGTAACTATTCACATTTAAATGCAGGCAATGCCTCAGGCTCAGGGCTCCTTGGCTCATTCCTGCCTGTTCTACATTCAGCAGTCTCCTCCTTGTTTTGACACACAACACAGAAAAACAACTACACTACACACTAACACACTACACTTAACACGATATAACATACATAACATACACTCCAAACACGCTATATCTCACAAATCTCTCAACTCTCAAAACTTGCCATCTCTGTCGCTGTCTGTATCACCACCTGACACAACTTCCCCGGACACTTTCGTGACAAAAGCCAGTTTTTACCATTTCTTCCTGCACCAGACACAAAGCAAATGTGACGGCAATGTTCGCGAAAAAGCATGGCGGACATTATTTACCCTAAGTCCGGTTTTGGACCTGCCGGTGCGTCCATCGATTCTGTCTGTATAACCGGTCTGTATTCCCCTGCAGCAGAGACGTTGTAGGCAAGGATTGGTCCGTAATGTCACCGTCATACGGAAATGCTTCTGTTGGCTCCTCATACACGGCCGTGTATGGCGGTGTTGTCACTGACCCTTTTATTTCAGACTGCAGCAGAAAGCTCCGCTGCGCTGAGCGTCAGAGGTGTTCATGACGCTACCGCACTACATGGTCATTAAAAGAGCTAAGCTACTGAAAAGCTATTTCATCCAGAAAACAGCAACGCTACCACCACGCTACTGAGAAATGTAATTAAACTAGTACTGCCCAACACTGCTTATAGTTTATCAGAATATACGACAGTATTTGTAACTGTATTGCGATAATACACGCAGGAAGTTTCTTGGTTTCAGTGCACAAATAAACCTTGCTGACTTCACATACTAATCAAATTTTTTCATCCAACAACTTTGACTGCTTGGACCACGCCATTCCAGTGTCTTGCCTCCCATGTGTAATCTTGTAATCACTCAGTGGTTCATCAGTCGTGTATTGTGCAAACCACAACAACTGCAGGACTCCAGATCTCAGGGCAGAAAGTCTTGCAGTATGGCCAAGGCATCTTTTGTCTTAGTGTGTGAGACAGATAATTAGTGGTTCAAGTGAGGAGGGATGCTTGAAACAGATGTTGTGTCAGATTGGGATCTTATGGTTGACTGATTTCTGAGTTTGTTAGTGATTACCTACAAGCACATGCACAGACTAGCAAAGGAATATGGCCAGTGATATCCCTAACAGGGATCATGCCATTGAGCTTTACTGGCTGAGGTGCACATAAAAATTCAGAAGGCCATGATAAAAGTGAAAAACTCTGCTGGATTTCTGTCACACATTACAGCCACAACCAAGGTATAGGAGTGTTTTTTTGGTGTGGCATGTACGTGTTGGATATTGGTTACTCTCCATACAATGAAGTTCTCAAGGCTAATTGTCTTCCACAATTCAGTGAGTTAGTTCATGAATGTTTCCCATCTGACAGTCCTCATTGCAGCAGGAAGGCATGGTGATTTCCATAACAGTTGGTGTAGAGGCAAATTCCCTCCAATTCCATGGGCCACTGTGAGACCTGAGTTCATAAAACATATGTACACTAAGTGATAACAAATCCATTGTAATTTTGTTTTGTTTAAAGAATATGATTTCATAATTTCAGTTTATGACAAAATTGTTGAAATATAAGACTTAGAACATAATTATGAAGACTATACACCAAACAAACTCATAAGTGACATCATCCCATTTAACATTCACCTAAACTCATAACTGAAACCTAGTAGAGATGGTCCTGTATCTAAGCAGCTCACAGTCATCCTTAAGCTTAACTGCAGCTTTTTCTTTGCTGAGGTGACAAGTTGGTGTTGGTGATATGTATTATAGTGGTTCTACACAAAACTTAAGGTATTTCACTGAACATTAAACGAGATCCAACTATCCATCCATCCATTGTCTTCCACTTATTCCACTCATTTTGTTGCGGAAATAGCAGGATTAGAAGGGTATTTCAGGTATCTGTCTCCCCAGGAACTCTCTCCAGCTCTTCCTGGGGGATCCTGAGGCATTCCCAGGCCAGATGAGATCTGCTGTATAATCCATCTAGGGGGTTCTGGGTCTGCCACAAGATCTACTCCCAGTTGGTCATGCTGGTAAACCTCCAAGGGGAGGCACTCAGGAGGCATCCTCACAAGATGCCCGAACCACCTCAGCTAGCTCCTTTCAATGCGAAGGAGGAGTGGCTCTACCCTCAGCTCTCCACAGATGTCTGATATCTCACCCATCTCTAAGGCTAAGCCCAACCCCCCTAGGGCTGAGAGAGGAAACCAATTTCGGCTGCTTGTATCTGTGATATAATTCTTTCAGTCACTACCCACAAGCCTACTACTCTCTTCTTTGAATTGAGAGCTGATCTTGACTCACTGGTGAAATAATAGATTAACAGACATACCTCTGAAATCAAATATAACCATAAGCCAAATAAAGGATAACCCTGAAGATGCAAGAAGATAAAAAGCAGTAGGCAGCTTGCATCTTCACCAAAAGCGTACACACACACACACACACACACACACACACACACACACACACACACACACACACACTAATGTGCTTTGGTTATAAATGTTGCAGGTACAGCTTGCTCCAACATGAATATTAGATGAAACTTCTCCTTCAGGCTAGCGGCTAGCTGCTGTTCAACCATTGCTGTCTAGAATCTGTTCTCACATAAGTCTCAGGCACTGAGGTTTACAAAATAATTGGAAATAGGTCATATAATTTACTAATGTGTATGCTCGATCATTCAGATCAGGTTTATCTCAACTTCCTTCGATCTAGTGGGTGTGACTACATGTCCTGCATCTTATAGATTTTAGTCAAAACTGTAATTTTTACATATTTTGTTTTGGAAAAATACATTGCTTCACTGGTAAATATGCTTGCACAGTGTTTATAACAGAAATATGCCATAATTTACATAACAGTCAATACTGTCATTTTTGCATACATTTTTTGTAAAAAATACAATTATCACTAACCTTGTATTGAAAAGCACATTGCGCTCAACTCTGCCTCACTGAGCCCCACGATGATTATGTGTGCCAGTTCCACTCTTGCACACTTGTTCAAGGTAAACATTTTTATAGCCAGAATTATTTGGATGATCAGTGTTAGGTATTTTTTAGCTGGTTTTGGACAATATTTTTTTCCTTTGCATTTGGCGAGCAAAAGTTGCTACTGCGGTTCGAAGTCAATGTTTCATAGTTGCAGCGTTTGCAGACTTGCACTTTTTTCCCCCTCCACAGTAGCATCGCCTGTATAGTGGCTCTTGAATATTAAAATGCAGTGCCTGATTTTGCATGTCAGAATATATAGGCCAAAGTCTTATTTAAATTTATGAAGTTATACAGTTTGTCTTTTAAAGTTTATAACATTATGTCTGTCTGACCAGAGTTAAAAGATGTACTATTGTAGCATTTATGGAAAATTTGTTCAGTTGGTGAGGGGATATTTTGTGCATTGCAAACTGCATTGCAATGAACCTGGATGTACTTTCAAATGTGTTGGAACTGGTTGTAACCAGGCTTTTTCTGGATATTCTGCACTAAATTCTCACTTCTATTGCCAACATCATGGCATGTCATCAGTTGCTCAGTTTGTCACATTAACAACATTAAAATGCACAGTTTCACTTTGTGAGCACCAGTGTAATGGAGTTAAGAGTTAGTTGCTCACCTCAAAGACAAACAGCAGAGGGTCATCCTTTAAACTGCCCAGTGAGAGAATGCAAAACTGTGTTCACTGTAAAATCTTCCTTTAATTTCCATATGTCCAAAAAACATAGGGATTGCTCTGTAAATGTGCTTTGTGGCTTATTCAAAGATTCCACGTTTGAGGGTCTTTCTACAAGTGAATATAGCTTGACTTCCATACAGGAAACTTCCAGTGTGTCAAATACTGAGGACACTGTATGGAATGAGTGTGAAGTTGGTGACTTGTATCTCAGAAATGTATGTATGTTTTATTAAAAAAAAAAGTTACAGGGACAACATTTAATTCCAGCATCTACAATTTAGAAAATTGTTGAAGAAATTTAGAATATGAATGTATACACATGAGTTGGGACAGACATATACTTTGAACAGATTAATCATCCTACTAAAAGATTTGTCTGTATCAGAAGAAATTGTAAAATATGCAATACAGTGACAGAATCAGATTTGTTCTCAGCTTGCCTATGGGCCTATGGGGCCTTTGAAGAAAAGTTGAAATATGTTGAGTGGGGTTGCACTGATACCATTTTTACGAGTATGTGTATTTTCATGTTTGTACTTGCCAATACCGAGTACCGATACCGTTATTTCTACCAAAAAAATAGGTTACAGATGCAGTGAATTGGAAGACAGATTTAGTTTCTTTTTACAACAAATGATAATACATTTAATAAAATAATTATAAATAATCATAATTTCCTGTCAACAAAATGCCACCGCATTGGCACTGTCTTCACATTTGACAAAATAAAACTTGACAAAACATCAATGAAATTTGACAAATTAAACAATGAAACTTATAACACAACTAACACAGTCAACTTAATATTTCAATTATATTATGGCACAGTCTCCACATTTAAATCAGTGTGATATATATTGAAGTAGCCTAGTAGTTGTATGCTATGTAGTTGTCTGCATGTAATCATGAACTGACCATCAAATTAAATAAAGAAAAAAACATTTCAAAAAAATACTGACAATATTTATTGTCACTTAACATTTAATTATAAAGATATATAATACTGTAGGTATGTATCATTTTCTTCTCTCTTTAAGGAAAAGAAGGTCTGCCATTGACAAAATAAGACAGTGAAAATAAATAAAATAAGTGCCCCGTCAAAATTTAAAATACTTCAGTAATATACCGCAGTCTGATCACGGCCTTCAGTTTGACGCAATGTAAGGCCTAATGCAACAAAGTGGTATTGGTATGTGTGTGCAGTATTAGCCCAATACCCCATGCAATATTGGTAGCGGTGCATCCATAATGTTAGAGGTCCCATATTATGCTGTTTTTCATCAATTTCACGTGGCTGTCAGAGGTCCAACAACTCTGTATTCGATATGCATTGCCCCAAACCCATCCCTGGTCCTGAGTTTCAGCTGTCTAAAATTCGCTCTCCTGACAGCAGGCAGTTTCTGTGCATACACCTTTAAATGCTAATGAGCTCCATCTGTCAATGCCTACTTTGAGAGCCCTTACTGCTACTTCACTCTCAGGGAGGGGAATCCCCTTGCCCTACTGGTAGCATGCGCTAATATTTAGGGTGGATGTACATTTAAATGTATGCCAAGGCTCACAGAGATTTTTTTGTTCAACCATACCAGTTTGACCCAGAATTGGACCAAGAAAGAGAGGCTCCTGAAGAATAACAGACTCTGTGGCTGCAGCAGGACGTTTCAGAATGTAGCTAATGGCTAACATGTAGCTAATGGCTAACAGCTAGCGAAAGCTGTATTTGTCTCGAACACAGTCTCCAAACTCTTGGACACTGTTCGCATTGTCTCTGTCTCCAGTCTGCACATGTTTCCAGACTTTTTACTGTGACAACCAAGCTCCATTGCAATATTAGGGTCCGGGCAGCTAAGCTGCAAGGACACTATTGTATTCCTAGGAATTCTTTCTTTCTTTCTTTTTCTTTCTTCTGAGGAAGCGAAAACTCACCAAACTTTACAGAAATGTCCAGCCCCATGCCAGATTTACTCAATTCCAAGGACATGTCAAAATTTTCTCCAATTTTCTGCAATGAGAATATTTTGTGGTCATGGTTGATGAAGTTTGGCAAATATCAGAATTTTATCTCAAAAACTGAATTTTTGAGTACATTTTGAATTCTGCTCTCATGGGAACAACTGGAGTCAATGTAAGAGTGGCATTTTTAAACATCAGATTTTCTCTTATGAAGCAAAACACTAAACTGTAAAACTTATAACCTATTTAAACCTATTTCCTCCCACAATTTTTGCCTACAGTGCATGAAAATGTTTGACTGTGAACACTACTGTAAACATATACCTGCAAATTGATAAATAAATCTTCAATGTTCATGAAAAAATTGAATGTTTTTTAGAGTCATGGTAAATGATGTCTGACAAATATCAGAATTTTACCTAAAAAAATGAATTTTTGAGAACATTTTGAATTCTGCTCTCATGTGAATAATTGCAGTCAATGCAAGCAGCATTTTTAAACGTCAGTTATTCACTTAAGGATCAAATCAATCATTTTTAAAAAACAAATTACCAACATCTCCACGCTGCAATATGTGCATTTTCAGATTTTTGTCTTGATAACTGAATTTTTACAGTGGTTTCAAATCTGCCTGCACAACAGTGAATGGCTCACTCAATTTGTGAAGCCACTGTTGTATTGCCACTTGCCAATTATCTAAAAGCAACAGATGACAGTCTTTGGTTCCAGAAATTGTGACCTCAAGTGGTCCAAAATGAACATTGTTGTCAACTGTCTTGTCTTCCTATTCTCCTGTTTGTTGCTCAGAATTGAAATGCTCAAAAATCCAAAAACAGCCCGGACCCAACCCATCGCTGTGCAGCAGCTATAATTAACATTAAACTCGCTTCAGATAGCGGACCGAAGCAGAGCTAACTAGTTAGTAGATTCATAGGCAACTGTTAATACTATCAAACCACGGTGACACTCACCTGTGGCTCGGGTGCAGTTGCTGGGTCTGGTATGGTTGGAACTGATCTTTTTACGAGGGTCAGTGTGGAGGCAAAGCCAGCTTTGTACTAACCATCGTTACTGAACCAGTCTGATGTGAAGTGGTTAGCACACACATACAAGCTAATACGAAACACAGCCGGCATGTTGTCATTAAAAATGAAACGCAACCACTGTCTCTGTTCTTCTGTAGCTGGGACAGAATATAGGCACTTATGTTGACTTTTACAACCAACAACAATTTCCGTGTCTATCTTTGAGCAACGACATTGCGAAACACTGCTGTCTCATGGCTGGACACACCAAACTTCACGTAATGGATGGACGCCCCCCTCCGGATATCTCCTATCACTGTGTCATTCTGGGATTTGGCAGGCTCAGGGAGGACCGGTTTATATATGTAGAGACCAGAGAAAATGTGTTTTTCATAATATGGGACCTTCAAGCCAGAGAGGGTGATTTTAGACAGAGATGAGAACAGAACAGAGAGATTTGCTTAAAAAGGGGGTCCGGAGGGTGTGTTCCAACTATCAGGGGATCTCACTCCTCAGCCTCCCTGGGAAAGTCTACTCCAGGGTACTGGAGAGGACAATTCAGCCGATAGTTGAACCTCAGTTTCAGGAGGAACAATGCGGTTTTTGTCCAGGCCGTGGAACACTGGACCAGCTCTATACCCTCCGCAGGGTGCTCGAGGGTTCATGGGAGTTTGCCCAACCAGTCCACGTGTTTTGTGGACTTGAAGAAGGCATTCAACCATGTCCCTCGGGGCATTCTGTGGGAGGGGCTCCGGGAGTATGGGGTCGGAGGCCCTCTGCTAAGGGCTGTACGGTCCCTGTACGATGGGAGCAGGAGTCGCATTGCCGTCAGTAAGTCAGACCTGTTCCCAGTGCATGTTGGACTCAGGGGCCGAAGGGGGTCTGGTTCGGGAGCCACTGGATCTCATCTCTGCTTTTTGCCAACAATGTTGTCTTGCTGGCTCCATGACCTCCAGCATGTTCTGGGGTGGTTTTCAGCCGAGTGCGAAGCAGCTGGGATGAGAATCAGCACCTCCAAATCTGAGGCCATGGTTCTCGACAAGAAAAAGGTGGCTTGCTCCCTCCAGGTTGGGGGAGAGTTCCTGCCTCAAGTGGAGGAGTACAAGTATCTTGGGGTCTTGTTCACAAGTGAGGGAAGGATGGAGAGTGAGACTGACAGGCGGATCGGTGCAGCGGCTGCAGTAATGTGGTCGTTGTATTGGTCTGTCGTGGTGAAGAGAGAGCTGAGCCGAAAGGTGAAGCTCTCAATTTACTGGTCAATCTACATTCCTACCCTCACCTATGGTCATAAACTTGGGATCATGACTGAAAGAATAAGATCCCGGATACAAGCGGCTGAAATGAGTTTCCTATGAAGGGGGGCGGGGCGCTCCCTTAGATATAGGTTGAGGAGCTCTGTCACCCGGGAGGAGCTCGGAGTAGAGCCGCTGCTCCTCCACATCGAGAGGAGCCAGCTGAGGTGGCTCGGGCATCTATATTGGATGCCCCCTGGATGCCTTCCTCGGGAGGTATTCCTGGCATGCCCCACTGGGGGGAAGACCCAGGACACACTGGAGTGACTATGTCATTTGGCTGGCCTGGGAACGCCTTGGGATCAGCCCGGAGGAGCTAGGGGAAGTGGAACAAATGTCAGTGGATATGGTATAACAACATCTAACAAGGTTTTAAAGTCAAGCTCCTTACCATCACATGTCTCTGCATACTAGGAATGATAACTCAGTGGAGTTTGGTGAACTCATGCGCACTGTAGTGAAAGATTATTCTGCACTGCATTTTCAGATGCAGTGGAAGCTGTAGTGCATTCTTCCCAAAGAGACCCGTTTCAGAACCATGGCAGACCCAGCCACTTTCTGATGAATGAGTTGGCTTTTCCATCCATCTTAGACATGGTGGATGAGGGGATCTCACTCATTTTCAGGGGTCACATCACCCTCCTGTAGAGTGCAAGCTGGTATCACCAGACCTTGTACTTCCCAGGGAGTTGGCTCTGGTTGATCTTTGCCAGCCCGTCCATTAGCTATTTCATTACGGTCCTCCCCATTTGTTTGTCAGACAGATCTGCTGTGTACTGCCTCCTCAAGCTTTTTATTGGTTGCTCAGACAGGAGGGGATTTTCTCTCCCCCCGACGACAAAGATGGCGCTGTCATTTCTGACTCCCCTTCTGAGTGACAGGCTACGGGATTTGGAGGGCTTGATCTTCATTCTGGCCCATGACATCAACTGGTCCATCCTTTTCAGCAGTCTGGATGTACATGCTGCTGTCTGAAGGAGGCTGGTGACGTCGTCCATATAGCGCCTCAGTGGGGGTAACCTCTGGCCAGACGGTAGTATGATTCCTCCAACGACTTGCTTTGTTCCAATGAGGATTATCTCAAAGGCTGCAATGAACAGGATTGAAGAAATGGCACACCCCATTGCGATTCCCACTTCTAGATGCTGCCACCCGGTGGTGAAGCCCTGGAGGGCAAAGCACATCTGCAGATCGCTGTAGTAGAGCACTACCAGGTTCTTGATGATCGGTCTTCTCCCACCCCATGGATCTGGTCCTCATCGCAGACTGCTCTACGCACCCTGGGAAACCTGGGACTCCTGCTTCCTGGCAGCTGGTGTTAATGTAGCCATTCTCTAGCAGGTAGGTGGTCATCCTTCTGGCCAGCAATGCAAAGAAGATTTTCCCTTCTACATTCAGCAGGGCGATGTTTCTGAATTGACCGATGTCTTTGGAGTTTGCTTCCCTCGGGATGAAGACTGCTACAGCCCTTTGCCACTCCGATGGAATGATCTGCTTTTTCCAGGCAGTTCTCATTAGGTGCCATAGCAGCTCTAATACCTTGGGCGAGTTCTTATAGAGCTTGTACGGGACTCCGTTGGGTTCTGGTGCTGATGAGGACCTTGCCTTCTTCACGACTTGCTTGACTTCCTCCAGTTCTTGCGGAGTTGTTGGCGTCTTTGCACAAGCTGGGCGATCTCCATTTCCCTACTTCCCCTTTCCCTTGTGGCGGTCCTCTGCTTGGAGATGACTTCACCAAACCTGTCTTTGCAAGTCTGGTATATGATGTCTCCAAGCAGGTTGAACTTGGCTTCCACACCTCTGTGCAACCTTACCTCAAAGATCTTGATCAGGTCTGTATCCAAAGTGCGCCATGCCTCTGCGTCATTTGCCTTTGGCCATTTGAACTTGTTCCTTCTCGCTGCTTTCTTTGTCTCTGCTTGTGGCTCTGTTATGTGTGAGGTGGTGGGGATTGGGTTTTGGTGCTCACGTGGGGGCACTGCCTCCGCCGAGGGCCTTTCTTCCTCTGCGCCATCTGTGCTTTCAGCGATGTTGGGTCCATTTGCGCGGTGGTTTTCTACCTGGCTTCTGGTCCCTCTTGTCTCACCTATTGCTGCGGTGCAAGGTCACTGTTGTCCTCTCTGACTGCACTTCCCTCCCCTGGTGGATTCGCAGTCCCCTGTATGTGGTCACCTTTTCCCATCCGGTGTTCTCGTTATCTGTTTCCGTTGCCATCATCGATGCCGTGTAGTCTGTCCTGTTGGGCCCATCTTCTATCCCGCCTCTCAGAGGGCCTGCGGGTTGTTTTTTCCTTGTGTTTTCCATAGTTATGAGGGGTGTCCCTCTTGTGAGAGACTAGTGGGTTGGGTAACTAGCCGCCCACTCCCGGTGCGGTCTTTCCCTGCTGCCATCCAGTCTTTCCTGGCTGTCCTCCAGTTTTCCCTGGACTCAAACTGCCCTGTTTACAGTAGTCACTGGGGTTTCCAGAACTTCAGCTAATGTACAAGTAGATGGTATTCCCTGCTTGGCCCAAAAAAAAAAAAAAAAAAAAAAAAAACGTGTAGGGAAACCTTAAGTTTAAAATATTTTATCAGAGATTTGTATTTTCAAAGACATCTGTACTCTCAAGTACACCTGAAGTGTTTCCTAAAATGACCAAGATACTGTTTTTGGAACGGATGGCTATTTCAAGTCAGGAGACACCATTGCTTTATAACAAAATAATGCAACATCTTTAACTCAAGAACGTCTTTGCTTGGTACATTTTCATGTATCATGCAGCTACTGTGCCTCTCTCACTGTCGGAGGCAACAGCTAGAGGCAATACAATGCAGCCCTGGAACACATCAGTCCTAAGCCTCCATAGATGAATTTCTATCATAGGAGCTGTGTTGAATTGTCCTGCTTATACTTCTGCTGCTGAGGTTCAGAGTGGTAATATATTATTTAAGAAGTGATCTGTGACACACACACACACACACACACACACAAACACAAACACACACACAATATTTCTTCCAAGCATCTTGCCCCTTAACAACATCTCTGATCCACTTTCTCAAGTCCAGCCTTTTCCAGCCAGTGTTTCTGGAGACTCTTCATTTGCCTTCTTGAAAGGCATTTAGTATTTAAACCTTCAATACACTTACGATGATGCTTTTATTTGACAATTATAGTATGTTATTTGTAGAGAGGCAATCATGCTGAAGGCCATTTTATACACCAAAGGTTGTAATGATTGGCAGAATTTTGTTTCAGTTGTTTTAAAAGATAGCCCATTGTAAAAGAGTTTAAAAATGGCAGACAAGGTCAGCGAACACTGAGGTTAAGACTAGCACTACATTCTTTTCTTTTATTGCAATCCAAAAAGTTAGTTGTTAACTTAAATTTACATTTAAGTTACATTTAGGGCATTTAGCAGAGGTTTTTGTCCAAAGCGACTGACAGTGAGTACATTTGTCACAAGAAAGAAACCACAACATATCACCATCGATAGAATAAAAAAAAGAAAAAATAGCAACAATTTTCAAGCCTTCATCTGAGCATCATAGCTGCTTTTTATGAAGGATACCTGATACAATGCTGCAACTCTTGCAGATTGTGTGGCCCATAGAGGGTTCACACCAAAGACTTCTGCCCACTGAGCTGCTAACTTCCTGTTAAGTGCCCAGCTAACTTGAACATGGATAAATAATTTAATCATGCAGCTCTTCTAGACTTTCCAAATGTTACTGGACCAAATGACTCAAACTATGACAGTGAAACAAGTCATTTCGCAGGGGTTGTGATGCTTAAAAAAATTAATGTTAGCTCATGGGAAAAAGTATTTTTGGGCCACATCACTTGACTCTGTAGTTACACAGTTCGACCACTATGAAAATTGGCTTCACCCCAGACCCACTTCCTGGGAGCTTGCTTGAGCAAAGCAGAAGGTCAGCCACATGAATGGCAAAGAGCATCCTGTCAATTCTAAAAATAAAACACCCGGCTCAAGATCTTGTTTCACTTCACGTCATCAGCATTAACTAGAAAGTCTACTCACACTTGATACATAAAAAAATGGTACACAAAAATCAAAGAAAACTATCTATGACAAAAAGATAATCTGAGCAAGTCCAAAATATCTGCCCAGCACAAAACTCAAGCCTGGTTGAACTGTGGGGAGGATGAAACAAAATTGCATCACACATGCAAAGTCATTGAGATACTGCTTGTGAACTGACAGATAGCAGAGATGCTCCTCTCCTAAACGGAGTGGAAAAGCTCATTGCATTTTAACAGAAAAGCTACACCTTTGGCAGGCAGTCTGTTTTCATCTTTTGACACTACTGATTTTGGTATGAAACCAATATGATAAACTGGGTAAGGAGAAAGATGAAAACAGCCCTGCTAGATGTGAGGAGAGGAATCTGGAGAGAACGCTACAGCCCAGTCATTTAGAAAAGATTAATAATTCATCACGTTCCTATCTAGCACAGGAAGAGACCTTACACACACACGCACACACACCTTAGGTACAGTGCAGTCTGCTGTATCAGATTGGAGCAGAAGCAAGCAGCGCTCTGGTACAGCAGCATCATCAAATCTCAGCTATCAGCTGATTTTAGACCATGCCAGTGTTCTTTCTATTTTTACCACAATCCTCTATTTTACAAAGTACAATATTGTAATGTTGACCAAAGAAATTGCAGACATGCATGTTCAAGGTGTCCCGATTTTTGTGAGGATACAGTGGTATAGTGAAATGTTTGGGATATATGGCCGTCCAAACAGGTGAGGCACATTTCAAACTGAGTGTCAAGAGAACTCGCTGTGATTTTGATGTATTAAGGTCATTTTCTTCATAACAAGCTGAAAACAATCATGATTAGTTTTCTGATGTATCGGTGGCTATCTAGCCAGGTAGGTAGGAGCGGGGGTGGTTAATGACGAGTTAATTACCGAGTCTGTCAATAGATGAGTCAACAAAGTTTTTTCATACCTATCTACATTCTTTTCTAAACCTAACTTGGCAGTTTTGTCTGTGTTTGACCTTAACAAAACTTTTACTGAAGTGGTTGCAGACAGTAATTTGGTTTTGGGGAGTACTGACATTGCTCTAATGCTAGCACCAGATCAAACAGGACTAATAGTCTGCAGCCCTGCTAGCAGCTAACAATATTAACAGGCCATTTTTTAAACTGATTAATGCTATGACAACTCCTCCTGAGGGGAACATGAAATTAAACTTTATCCATTTAACAGATGTCAACACATTTCAACCTCAACCAGCAATATCAACCCACTGGTGGCACAAAAGGAGAAGTCAGGGGATTGCCAAAGCTACTGGGATACACATCATGTGGGGATCATGACTGTGGCAGAATTTGTGCCAATTCATCTAGAGGATGTTAAAATAGTCCATTCTTGACCAAAATGGTGAACCAATTACCGACCAACATTGCAAACCCTAAAGACCAATATGGGGCTGTTTTGGAAGGTGACAAACTCTCTGCAACATTTTGATCTTTCCGTTTTACATATAAAATAATCAGCACTTTCTCCGAGGGTTCTTGGGTTGATTTTGGATGTCTGAAGCATTTGGGGAGACTCGGATGAGGTCGGGAAGAAATATGTTCGGTGTGTTCAGCTGCATCGGAAGATTTTGGAGCCGCTCGGACGTTGTCGGCTCCGATTAAGCATGCAAAGTCTGAGGAGGAGGGCTGTCGGACATCCGAGCCATGGGATTCTCTGATTGGTTGTGTGCCAGCTGAATGGCCATTCTGATTGGCGGTGTGCTTGCGAATCAGCGCGGTGTGTGGGAGGGTGGAATACTGTATGCGCTTTGTTTTTCTACACACTCCGTTTGGTCATTCCCTGTTTTCAGGCTTAGCAGTACTGGCACAAGACTAGTTGTTATGTCCGTTCAGGACGAATGAATCTGTCTTTGGTAATGCCTCGCTGTATGTTTAGTATGCAGCTGTTTTTATCTGAAATACTTAAGTTTCGTTTTGATAGAAAGTAAAGAGAGTTGCGTGCATAAACCTCTCATCCAGCATCTTTAACACTAGAGCCACCTGCTTACTGCATCTCGCGCAAGCGCAGAACGTACATGCTACTGTGGAGTAGGCAGCACGTTGAAGCGGTGTGTTTCAATGCAACTTTTCTGCCGAACATGTCAGACAAGAGGCAACGGAGTGGTCGGAGAGTGGTCGGATAAGGCAGTTGGACGTCTGGGCGGTGTGTTGGGGCCTTTAGAAGGGACAACAGTAAAGACCCGAAGACCAAAGTAAAGCTCTTTAGCTAATGTGTCTGTAAACCTCTGATATGATCACATCTGTACCTGTCATAGGTTATGTACTAGATTGACATTTCTACAAAGACATGATATTACATCGCATAAGTTATGTTTATTAGATAAGTTACAGAAATAACATTGTGATTTTAAACTAAACTATGTTTTTGCAAAAACATACATTGCAAACATTTAATCTGGCTACTGCCAACTCTTCATCTTTTGACATAGGCTAAACTCCATGTTATGCAGCAGAGGAGTCAACAGCAACCAACAATAATCCTTAACTCATTGTACAAATTCTCATGAGTATTAAATGGAGTGGAAGTATCGCAAGAAAAAGCCAACGTGAAGTCTGTCTATGTTTGCTTGGAAAGCAACCCCTGCTATGTAGGAGCTTTCATGCATCCTCCTTGTTAGAAATAGGTTCATGGCATCATTTATCTTGTACCTTGTAAGGGACTGTAAACACCCTGTTATCACAATCTTTAACAACTCAAGTGATTTTCACTGTACAATCTGTGTAGATACAGAGGTGATCTACAATTGGAGCAAATGTTCTGAGATGCTTGCTCTCCAAACAACAGATTATTTGCTCAACTCAGTCAGGAACTATAAAACAAGACTGATATATACATTACACATAGTATAACAGTATGTGATATGTTAACTTATTTAAGCCATAGAAAAAAAGAAAAGCTCCATAATAACTGTGAGTAACTGATTGTGCTTCACAATCTAATGATAAATAGAATCCCAAAGTACACTTTTACTAAATTAGTAAAGATGTGTCCATTGCATTCAGAGCACATCACAGCTTTTGCGATATGAACCAAATGAAGGATAACACAAGCAACTCAAAAAGCAGATGAAAATCCAAAATCCTTACCAGAGCAGGGTCAAGCTGAAGTTTGAAGTCAATCGCATTCTGAAGTTTTTTTTTGTACCGTACATAAAGAGCATCAGCACAAAGAGACAGGACTGAGGGATTAGAACAGGAAAGGATAGTGCCAGCCTCTCACTCCCTCTC
This sequence comes from Sparidentex hasta, assembly GCA_030272975.1. NCBI lineage: Eukaryota > Metazoa > Chordata > Actinopteri > Spariformes > Sparidae > Sparidentex > Sparidentex hasta. Next base: position 114,868 of record JARJLU010018156.1, read on the forward strand.
CCTCTTCATCCCTCCCTCTCTGCAGCACTCCTCCCTAATTCTACCCACCCATCATGCGCACAATGGTACAGTCCATCTCTATTCCGCAGTACATGCAAGAGCATGCCATTTGGCTGACTGGTGGGAAGAGATAGGGTCATGTTGGGGGTGGGGGTGGAGGAGGATTGGAAGAGACATATGGGTGGCAGGCGGGAGGGGGATAGATGGATGGAAGGAGGTGGGGAGAGAGGGATGGATAGATGAGGAGGTGGAGTAGGGGAGTGACAGATGTGTTGACTTAGAGAGCAGAGATGCCAGATGAAATGCTTTCTCTTTTCTGGAAAACTCCTGCAGCATTACTCAGATATTGTCAAATAACCAAGGCACTGTACAACTTTCTCCACATTTCTTTCTTTCTTTCTTTTTTTCTTTTCTTTCTTTCTTTCTTTCTTTCTTTCTTTCTTTCTTTCTTTCTAACTACCTCAGCAGTGCTATCTTTATTCATTTTAGCATCATCATGAACTGATGGAGGAGAAAAACAGAACAGAGGAAAGACAGAGCTCATACACATTTGTGCTGCGTTTTGCTCATGAAAAACTCCTAATATGATCATCAGTTTTCTGCAGACTGTTGTGTCACAGCAAATATAAAAGTAATATGTGTAGTCCTATCTATTATTTACATAGTCGTTTATTAAACAGATGACCAATAAAGCAATTCACTGTGGACATATGTTGCCAACTTTGACAAATGTTGGCTGTGGTCTGGTCAACTTTTACAGAGAAGCAATAGAACTGGAAACATCACAAACACAGTCATCACGGCCCAGGACAGGAAGGCTCCACAGTCGGTGATTAAAACGACCACAACATCACTGGTACCATCTACATAGCATCAGTGACATTCTTGAAGTGAGATGTCCGCATGGGGCCCCAAGGAAACTCAAAAGACACACACAGCCACAGTTTGTTCTGTTCCAGCTCCTCAATTCACTGTCAACACCCAATTTTCCAAAAATGGTGTTGAAGGACTGAAAGGGCTCAACCTCATAACTTGTGAACCACTTGGGCTCATGATTTTTGTATTTGACTATGCTGTTGTCAGCACTAGCAACTAGAAGTTAAAAGAAAACAGTGGAGATGGAACAAACTAAACACTGACAGGCTGCATGAGGTGTGTCTAATATTAAGGTATATAGTAGAAGTAGTAGTAATGTGAGATTCGAAGTTCCATTGTTGAACAGTATACCAATTCTTTCTGGTCTTGATATTGTTGGTGAGGGGAGGGATATAGTGTCTGACCTGCTTACTAAAATAATCAGGACCGATCACAAGGACCTCAGATTTATCAGAACTGAGGTGGAGGAGATTGTGAGACATACAGTTTGCAATAGAATCTAGACAGTCATGAAGGGTGGTAAGAAGGTTATGTTTTTTTTGGTTTCAATGAAAAGTGGAGCCGTATTGTGTGTGTTGAAATGGTAAGATGTATCACAGACAGAGTTTAGCGGCTCACCTAGAGGTAACATATATAGGGGAAACAGTATTGGGCCCAATGTTGACCCTTGAAGTGACACCACATAGCAGCGGAATGGAGGAGGAGGTACTTTAGTGGTTAATGTGAACACTGAAGTGTTTGAATATGAGGTGACTATTTCATCTCTTGCTACAAGAGAAGCCAACCCAGTTCATCAATCTGTTATTTAAGATGGTATGGTGAAGGAGATGAAATAAAAATGATTTTCAGTTAATAATCAGTTGTGTAACGTTTCATATGACCACTTTTGGAGAATCATCAACACTCATGAGTGAGGGGGTACTCATGGTATGACAAAAAGGCTCAGGGGGGTTCACAAGACAAAAAATGTTGGGAACCACTGCACTAGAACACCATCATAACCCATATTTTACATCATGAGTCTGGGCTCTAGAATGGGGGTGGGATGAAAAGGGGCCATCACTCCATGTTTGGTCAGAGCATCCCACCGCCACCTGCCCAGGACCCCAACCCTCCAGACACAGACACATGGTTTAAACCATCTGGCCTCAATACCCTTCACACCCATCAGTGACCCCTATAGGTCTGGTCTGGTATGATCTGTGGTCAGTGGATCAGAAGTACTGTAGACAGCAATAGATGTTCATGAACACACGCATGCATACAGAGAATGGGGAAGATCCTTAATCCCTGTGGCATACTTTGGCAGTGCAGTATAAAGCTGATAGTAAAGGATTACATTGGACATAATCAGTCAGCCACTCAATCAGGCTGTCAGCTTGTGAAACAGCAAATACACCTCACAACACATAACACAACTACAGATGCAACAACAGAAACATGAGCACAGTGTTCCTGACTTTCAGTCAGTTTTACATTCACTGTAACAGGCAATGGATCTGCGCTGATGCAATACTTTCAACAGGTTCAGGTTGGGTCCAACACCAGTCTGCTTTATGAAACCACTGCAACATATCTCACACACAGATAACAAATAGGGAGCTTGCCATAATTTGAGAAAAGTGGTACTATATGGTCTAGATTGATAATGTTCATTCTCTCCAGGGGCTGCACTGAATTTGGCAGAACTGCTGGTCTAGCACAAAAGAACAAATTAGAGTGGATTAGACCGGAGTGGCCTGCCAAACTGCAGTTCCTGCCCATTCTACAGTCTGAGTAGACTAAAGCAAATACTAATCACCAAAAAGGATTTTGATTAATATATGACCCCCATTCTGCAGCAGAGTTCCATCAGCTTTCTTGCATCTCATTAAAACATAAACAACCTTCTTGAGAAACACTGAGCCAGCTACTTAAACAAATTTTGCTTTCATACTGTCTTTGATAAATGCATTAGCTTATTCAGCTCACCTGCTAGAGCATGAGATGTAAGTATGTGCAGAGCTCAGACTTTAGCAGTGATCAAGGTTCTGTTCTGGCCTGTCATCCATTACAACATCTCTCTCTCTCTCTCTCTCTCTCTCTCTCTCTCTCTCTCTCTCTCTCTCTCTCTCTCTCTCTCTCTCTCTCAGAAACTAAAAACATATTTTAAAATAGGTTCACAGCATCAAACTGCCCACTACAATATCAACTACATTCCACTAGAGTTCAACCACAAGGTCAGAACCAAACAGTAACTGCAAGATGCACTCAGGGCCCATTGGGAGTTTTCAGAAAAAAAGTGGAGTTAGCCAGGAAGTTTGAACGCTACAGCTCCCTTCAAAGCCCCTCCCCACAGAGGAGCCTTGTAACCACGGTAACAGAGGATGCCAGATAACCAAGACAGCGCATTCAAAATAACAACAACAACATAAGCCCTGATAATTTCTTTCTGACCAATACAACTAACTTACAACGAGGAGTACCTCATGCCAAGTCACTATATCAACCTCAGTAACAAACAATATTCCTCACATCACAGTAGACGGAGTTACCAGATAATCATTACCTGGTGCAATGCCATGCTGCCTTTCTGAAACATTAGTAATGTTATTTCTCTAAACTAATTCAACCACTTCAAAGCATACTGAATACTAACGGTATAACTGCCTGAGGGGTGCACTGCGAAGCCAGTTTAGTGGGTTAGCGAGGTATGTTGAGACTAAAGTCAGGCTTCCCTGTACTAAAAAGATGACTCTCTTTTAACCTGGCTAGATCACCACAGTAACTTATGCTTCGCTCATAACCTGGTCACAACCAGGTTATGTTCAGAGTTTCAGTTTAAAATCGGCAATAAATGCGCCGCTGTTTCACTGTGTAACTCATTCGGAGATGGCGTCACGATTCATTGAGAACCCGGTGGACCTGGGGGCAATAATTCGTGCAGCACTAACGTTACAACATGAGCAGCTTCTGCAAGATCGCGCTGATCTGCTGGCATTTCCTGATGAAATTCTACATGAGCGATATAGATTTTCAGGGATCTTTGCTCACTTATTGAGCCTAGTGACAGGAATGGCACTCGAAAGTGGTTCTTGCTCTTACTGAGAAGCTGAATATGTTTGTAGTGTTCCCAAGTCATTTGAGCACAATGCTTAAGGAAGGCCTCTATAAAATATCTGGTAATGTCTCGGGGCCCCTGGGGGAACATTAGGCTGACTATGTCAACTGCCAATCCATCCACAGCATCAATGTGCAGGTGAAATCTCAAAAATAATTTCTGCAGGTGATCGGTGGCACATGCACAGTGAATGTATAGACTTTTATCAGTGGCACACGATATTGTCTAGACAGACTTTTTACATGAGAGAAATATCCAGTTGCATTATCGGTCTTTTTAAAGGAATCTCTTTATGCTTTCCACCTTTGTGCAGCGCTCTCTTTAAATTTAACCAGAAATCCTGTGAACAGATTACTTGACATCAATTGATGGTCACAAGTGTGAAGGCAAGATGGCCTGGGTCTGTACATGACTCCAGAATTTTTTTGGCCTGAGGGTACGTCCTGAGTGTGCTTGTAGAATCATCACTGCGTGTGTGATGCTGCAAATTAGATAAAACTAGATGCTAATAAGACGTAACAACCTTTACTTTGTATCAATTTACACAAAACAAGATGCTAATAAGACGTAACAAGCTTTACTTTGTATCAAATTAGACAAAACAAGACGCTAGTAAGACTTAACAAGGTTTGCAGCGCCAGTCACTGGCCTTGAAAAGCCTATACTGACACCTGTTGGCGAAAGTGGATATTGCACAACAAGTACATAAAGTGGAGCAGGTGAGCTTCTCTTTGTGTTTGGTAGTAACACAGAGCGTTCTAAATTAAATAATAGTGGTGGGGGACGTATGTAGTAGCAACCAGATGTGAAGCGATATGGTTTGACTTTAGTTAAGGTACTATTTTCTTCAAATGTTCTGTAAGAGAGTGAAACTGTGTTAAATAAAACTCAAATAAATGTGTTCTTCTCTGAACTCTGGGTTTTGTCCGACTATTATAAAGGCCATGCCCGATATAATATGTACATTCATCTAATTAAGTTATAGGCCGATGTTGGTCGCATTATGTTATTTTATTATGAATAATTTGTTAATGAGGGTAGAATAGCGTCTAACTAGCGTATTTTGTATCTGATATGAATTTGTGTGTGATTTCTAATTAGGTAAACATGAAATAACATGGTGTCTAATAGTGTATTTGGATATCCGGTTTGGTTTGTAAATACAGTATAATTTCGTATAAATAGTGTCATAGTAGCTTATATTTCAAGTAGTAAGACTGTATATGCAGTTTCTGATTACAGAATAATTTGGGTAGGCTATAAGGTGTCTAATGATGGTATAACTTTTCTTGTTCACTGTTTAATTAAGATGACATTATTTCTAGTTGTCTAATTTGACACTAAGTACAACTTGTTACGTCTTATTACCATCTTGTTTTGTGTAATTTGATACAAAGTCAAGCTTGTTATGTCTTATTGGCATCTTGTTTTGTCTAAGTTGATACAAAGTGCAGCCCGTTACGTGTTATTGGCGTCTTGTTTGTGTGATTTGATGCAAAGTATGGCCCATTACGTTTTATTAACGTACTGTAAAATAAAGTGCGACCGACATTAGTACACAATGTCATGCTATCAAACCATGTTAAAAAGGTACCATTTACTAGAATACCTTTTTTGAACTCCAGGAGTTTAATTTCCAGTTTAAGTTTTTTTTAATTTTTTTTTATTTCCACTTCCTTTTTCACATTGTCCAGCTTCAAGTTCCTTTTTTATACTGCTCGGAGTGTGTCTGTGGTCTGTATGAATTGTCTTGGTTGAAAGGACACTGGTGTGTTTAATCAAGAAGTTTTACTTTTTACAACACCTTTATCTTAGTCATATATTGTTTAACTTTTCATACAACCCTAACAGTTCTTTCCCTCCCTAGGCCAGATGCAGGGTAGAGGCTGTGGGCAGAGGGTGTAGATCATCTTCCTGTGAAAGATATCCACCAAGTTAAGTCACTTCATTATGTGTAGGCCTACTTAAGATGAGTACGTAAAAATGCTTCATATTTCGGGCCTCTCGGACAGCACAGAGACCGTCCCCTGATCATCAATTTCAACCTGAAGAATGATTTCAGAAGTCAGCATGATATGGGCTGATCACAGCAAATGCAAATACCTGACACATTGCTGTGATAGTTACCTCTGGGGTGGTGCAGGGAAATTGCCCTGGCGGCAGCAGCACCATGGTGTCTCCTACAACTGAAATTACACAGTGGATTTTCCTGCCTGATGCCAAAAGCAAATGTTAAGTATTTTACTCCTTACATACCATGAACAAAAAGGTTGTCCTGTGAGCCGCCAGCACTCGGGTCCGACCTGAGCCCCCCTTCGATGCCTTCCATTATTGGACAACCCTAGCCGTTGGAGAGGGCCAGCTCCTCAGGCACTGTGAATTCTGGTGGAGCTGGCCCCCCTCCAGTCTTCCCCTTTTCATTCTTCTTCCTGTTGGCTTAAGATAGTGATGATATTAAAATAAAATGGGATACAGTATATTATCCACACACTGACAAAATGATGGGCAGCTTGGCTACATTCCACTTTGAATGACGTTTTTGTATTTGGCTCTGACTTGCTGCGACGTCGGACTGCTGCTTCCACATCTTAATAAAATGCAATATGAAATATTAATTAGGCCAAGCTAGTATTTATTTGTCACAGATAATGAGTAAAGTTAATTATTTCTTTGATGTGGCCATTAATAAACTGATGAACTGATCAATGTTTCACCCGTTGTAGAACAGTGTACGCCCAAACACAAATCTTACAGGCTTGAGCTATTTTCACTGTCAAAAAGATCTTTTTTTGTACAGGGACAGTAGCTACATTTGCTTGCTCATCCTGACACAGTAATACAAAAAAAACACTGGACATTTATAGCCTACACACACTCAGCCTCGCTTTCAATAAAACACACACGCGCGTTCTATAACTGAGATCAGTAAAATGTGAAAAACAATATAGATAGACATCATTCAAAAATGAAAAAAGATAGTTGTTGCTTCAGTTTATTTATTTTTTAAACGGATGAGAGTTAATATGTAAAAGTTGCACAATGTTGAGCTTTCAGAAATTAAAACACGAAGGGCTTAATATGATATTGATGATAATATTAATCATTGTTAACTTAAGCATTTACACGGTCAGCAGTTTTCTGCCAGCAGCCTCCCTCACTCTATTAGCGGCGACAGTGTTACATTTTGCCGTTAAGCTCTCTTTGAATTCTTCATAGCCTTGCATAATAACAATCTGCTCATCTTGAGTAAAATATGTGGCCCGGGATCGATCCATTTTCACACGAAAGTAGAATAACATGATGTCAAACGCCCCCTTTTATGTATGAACGCGCGCAGAGCACAAAGCAGAGAACCGGACTTGACAAAGTAAGTTGATAACCACCGTTGCAGGACCGTTTAGCTCTGACTGGGGACTTGGGGCTTTGTTGAGCTGCATCATGAGCACAAAGCCTGGCTATGTTGAGCTCCCTTTACAGTGCAGGCCTCTGGTCACATGAAAGACACTTTTGGTAACCAGTAGCCATAAAGACAAAGCTAAATACTGGAGTTAGCATACTTAAAAGACTTATTCATGTTCTATGGTAATGATTTTGACTCGGCAATTAATTTTTGTCAACTGTGGTTAACATGAGGGTCTTTATTTAAAAAAAACATGCATGCAGTTTGTTTGGGTCCTATTGTCCTGTGTAAAGCACATCCTGGGCTTTCTAGTGATGTAACACACAAGTGGTGTGGTCAACAGTGTTCTGTCTGTCATCTTCTATCTTTTCAAAATGGTGGGAATTGCAACCAACACATTTTATGGCAGTAAGGGAGTTAAGTGATCAAATTTAGAAAGAAATATTGTTTCTGTTTATCCTCAGGATGTTGCTCTTTATTTATGTGTCTTAACTATATTATATTATGATAGAAGCTTAGAAGTGCATGTTAATGTTAAAGGAGGACTTCGGTCGATTTAATCATGCAGCTTTATTGCTCAAGCTACTCTTGGCTTGCCAGTACTGAAGACGCGAACACATTTGGTCCAACCATTACAGGCCTCTGTGAATGGAGAGTTAGCATTGATAGCTAACAGCATAGGGTCAGAACTTTACACTGTGTTTTAAGCTTCTTAACATGCTCCACATCTCACCCCAAAAGTTATGCAACATCAGCAGACACCTTACAACACAGCACTGTAGCGTGTATTCACGCTCCATTCACGGAATTGCCGAGTCTTAAAGGTTTCTTTGCCCTAAATTGCTTCACACAAAGGCCATTCAGTAAAACCAGGCACACAAAGCTGGACATCATAATTTTTAAGGAACACTTATGGAATTATGTAGTAAACAAAAAAGTGTTAAACAAACCAGAATGTTTTATGTTTTAGTAATTGCCTGGAATAGTTTTTAATTAACAGGTGTGTCTTGCCAAGAGTTAATTTGTGTCATTTCTTGCCTTCTTAATGTGTTTGAGACCATCAGTTGTGTTGTGCAGAGGTAGTGTTGGTACACAGTTCTATACAGTGAACAGCCGTATTTGACTACTACTCTAATCCATATTATGGCAAGAACCACTCAACTAAGTAAAGAGAAACGACAACTGATGGTCTCAAACACATTAAGAAGGCAAGAAATTCCACAAATTACTCTTGACAAGGAACATCTGTTACTTGAAAACCTTTCCAGGTGACTGCCTCATGAAGCTGACTGAGAGAATACCAAGAGTGTGCAAAGCTGTCATCAAAGCAGAAAGTGGCTACTCTGAAGAATCTAAAATATAAAACATATTCTGGTTTGTTTAACACTTTTTTGTTTACTACATAATTCCATGTGTTCCTTCATAGTTTTGATGTCTTCAATATTCCACTACAATGTTGAAAATAATAAAAATAAAGAAAAAACATTGAATGAGAAGGTGTGTCCAAACTTTTGACTGGTACTGTATGTTTAGCTGGAATGAAAGTAAAATGTCTAGAATATTCATCTATTCCCTTGAAATATATTCCATCTGAACACATCAGCAGTAAGGGTTGTTCATCAAAAGTTTTATTCAGTGGAGGTATCGCTGCAGCTTGTACAAGACATTACTGTTTTATTCTGAAATCAAGTACTCTGTGTGTGTGTGGTGACAAGGTTAAGGGTGTGGATGGGTGGTAGCAGGTAGCTGATTGACACCAGTCAAGTGTCTGTCATAAACCACATGGAGGGCCCTGAGGTGACACGGAGCACAGTTGCACAGATCTGAGTTGGAGGCCTCAGTAGAGTTCTGTGTTCCAGGCTATTTGTGGTGCAGCATCACTGGGCCTCCTCCTCAGCCTCCTACTCTGCGATGTGAATCACAAGGCCGGGCGCTCAGGTGGAACTGCATGATCTCACACAGCAGAGGGTAGTATCTGGACACATGAGCCTTGACCTGAGAGTAGAGGTGGGATGAGGCAGAGAGAGTGAGAGAGATAGAAGAAACAAACACTTTTAGGCACTTAAATCTCATTTATGTCAGTCATCGTCTGTGGGCAGATTGTGGTACATCACAGGGGGAGTGAAAGTTAACTGCCATGAGGAGTGTCAGAACAATATTGGAAGAGCGTTACATCTACTTAGAAGTCATATTAGATATCCGTGGAGGTAGCTGAATAGGTGCAATTCTCATTTCCGATGACTACCATCCACTACCACTTAAGGGTCAACAGTCACAGTGATGGTGCAGTGGGATATGAACGCATCACATTTGCTCCTTCCTTGGGCAGTCATCTCTGGACCTCCTCCTGGGCGTTCTGGCGAATCTTCTTTGTGTACATACAAAACAGGATTCACAGGCCACACGGCTGGTCTCCTGCTTCGGCAGGTTGGGCTTAAACTTTCCTTTGAAACCTTGACCACACACACATACAGATGCACACAGTTACAGTCACAGCCATTTTAATTTTTCTATTATGATACATTATCTCCAAACTGCTTCAAGAAGCAACACAGCCTGAGGAGCTAATGACAGTCTAAGTGTCCATTTCCTTTGTCCTGGCAACTGAACAAATGCACAGCAACAAGATGCAGACAGTGATTTCTTCCCTACCTGCTTTCCACAGTAAGGTTCCCTGCTGGTCTTCAAACATCACATTCAACCCTTTGGGAAATGCACACACACATTAATTCATCCTGATTGGTACAGCTTATGCGCAACATGCACAACATGCTTATATTCTGTCAAATTTAAAATGTTAGTAAGAAGTACATGTATATTGAATATTTTGAATATCTAATTTTTTTGCTACTTCAACAAACCAATAACATTAGTGGTCTATCTAATTTGATGCACAGTTGTAGCACCTTTAAATGAATAAAAGTATGTATAAAGCAGGGCCTATTATTATTATTATTATTATTATTATTATTATTATTATTATTATTATTGTTAATAATAATAATATTGATATTGTTATTGAAAAAAAAAAAAAAGGTAATGTTACTCACCAAATGAAGATCACTTAAAAATGAAGTCCATCCTGCGATCCTTTTTAACAAAGTGTGGAATGGCTGGGTCATACAGCCCAACTGGGATGTTTTTGAGCTTCTTTGGTTAAGCAACTGCACCGGGCTCCTTACCGGGACTGAAAAGCAGGCAATCCCAGCAGTACAGCTTGTTGGTGCGTGGGCTGCCCGTTAGCCACAGGTAGCGGCCATCTTGCTAGATTGCACCAATCCTGGCAAGGCGGGTGATGGTCGACCTTTCTGGACAATTTCAAGTTTATCCTGAAAAGGCAATCTTGAAAATGGAGTTTCAGTAAATTCAGTAATCATACAGTTTTCTTAATTACTAACTGCCTAACTTACTAACTAATTACTAACTTCATACACTCTGTTTGTCTCCTGTTCCTTCTTCTCCTCCACTCCCTCACTTAAAACGTTCGTGGATCGCTTTGTTTGTATACGGTCATGCTAGGTATTCGCAAATGCCCGGAAGATGCTGTGAAATGATCCCGCCCCCAACTCAGCGAAATATGATTGGCTAAGGCACCTGTTAGGGTGACCACTTGCCAATAAGCCAGAGGGGGGACAAGGGGTATGTTTCTGAGGGACAATGTGGGACACTGCCCAGCGTGGCGGTGCCACCACCTGGTGGCAGACTCACACATGTGTAACGGCTGATGTATGTTCATCAATAGGCTACCCAATGTGTATTTTTTCCTAAATCAAGATTCATAACATTTTGAACATTAAATGAAATGACAGATGCACTTCCACTTAAGATTTACTTAAGCTATTTAATTGTATTTTCCATTTTCCATTACAATTTGGTCACTTTAAATAAATCATAATGTAACATTAAGTCTGAGGATTCACTGGAATTTTAGTGGCTCAACACCACAGACAGGAACAGTAAAAAAAAAAGTCTTAGCTCGCAACTCCAGAGGCTCATGGAATGAGAAGAGGGAGGAAGGATGGTGAACATGCATGTAAAGAAGGCAGGCACAGGAAAAAACTGTTCTGTGGTCTGGGGACACCTTTAGGACTTTTCACCAGCATCTGAATCAAATAAGGAAGAAAGATAAGAGACAGCAACATTAATTTTTATGATAAGCTTCCAAATGGTTTTCTAGTACAGACACTGGAGCGCAAACCCATCACCATCACAAGGTGACAAATGCAAAAAGGTGCCAAAGAAACAATCCCAGCAAAACAATGACATATTTTGACCTAAAAGGCTATTGTCACCTAAAAGTGACAAATTTGCACCCCTGTTGAAAGTTCACCAATGTTCAAAATCAATCAAACTTCATCTAAAACAAATGCGGTCTTACATAACTGTTTCTTACCTTCAGGTTTCTTCTTGAACTTGTATTTCTTGTTGGAGCGTACAGAATTTAGTAGAGCCTTCTCTTTCACTACATAACTGTAGAAGTCCTTGCAATTGAATGTGAAGTTGCTCTTCACCTGGATTTCTGACTTGATGAGTTCAACGGAACATCTGTTCCTTGTGTCCGTCCAGCATCCTGTCATTAGTGAAAAGACCCTCTCCACTGAAGCATTGGTGATTGGTACACTCAAGAGGAAAGAAGCAAATGCTGTCATGTTTGGTGTGTGTGTGTGCTTGAGTAAGGTGGCCCACTTCTCCACGACTGGAGCTCCTGACTGCACGATGGCCTGTTGGCGTGGCAGAACAACACGATACTCATCATACAGCGCATCCATGTCCAACTTCTTGCTTAGCTGCAGGACCTCCACAGCTTCACAGAGATGGGAGAAGTTGAACGGGCTGTTCTGTAGTGCCAGGCTAGCGACTTTCTTCTGGTAGTTGGAGTCTGAGAAGTCATAGCGCTGCTCCAGGCAGGTGAGAGAGGACTGGTAGAAGTTGGACATGTCCTCTCTGAGCACAGCTGCCTGTCTGTCAGGAAACTGCTGGAGGAGTACATCAGTCTGAGTCCCAAAGAAACCATCACTCTGTCGTTGCTGTAGCTTGGTTTTTAGGGTGAACATCATATCGTAGAGCTCGCAGACAGTCCCATCTTCTTGCTCCAGCACAACCACAGTGTCGTGGAAAACTTTCAGCGCATTGCTGAGGAAGGCCAGGTAAACCTAAAAGTAGTAAGGAGAGTCAATGATCCTGTGTATCTGTTTGCATCATCATCATTTCTCTAATCCCTGTTTCATGTAATAATATTTAGATGAAATAAAAAAAAGGTGAGTGCAATTAAAATTAATTACCTGTAATTCAAGGGTGATGCCCTCACTATCCTGGTCATCCTTGAACAGCCGCCATAATGACTTTGGGCACTGCTCCTCTCCCAATGAGAGAAAGTGGGACTTGATAGGAGCCCAGTTATCATAAAGCCTCTTCACTGCAGGCCACAGGCTTAGCCAACTTGTGGGCACATGTCTAAGCAGGGACTGGTACTCCATCTCCACAAAGGCGTAAATTGACTTAAGCTCTTCAATGCGTTTGGCAGATGAGGAGAAGTGGCTAAAGGTCTTGTTGACAACATTTTCAATGTCGATATTTAGCCGATCTCCAGC